>CM076572.1:443491703-443656441 GCA_034641835.2 Pinus albicaulis | reverse complement strand
AGAGCAGGGCCTTCTGAAAAATCTTAGCCGCTAGAAGGAAGATCAATCAAGATGAGCAATCATGATGGATTAGCATCTCTCAGGCCTCTCCTCTTCAATGGAAACAATTTAATCTTCTGGAAAACTAGGATGAGATCCTATCTTTAGTCTCTAAGTGCAGATGTATGGGCTATTGTTGAAACAGGATATCAATATCCAGCCTCAGTACCAACAAATCCAACAGAAAGAAAGAACTATGAAACAAATGCAAAGGCAGTTAATGCTCTATTGAGAAGTCTAACTGAATCAAAATTTGTCAAAGTCATGTAGCTGAATACAACAAAGGCAATATGGGACAAAATCATTCTAAGTTATGAAGGTGATGCAAAGGTAAAAAGTGATAAACTCCAAACTCTCAGAATTCAATATGAGAACCTAAAAATGCATAATCAGGAGAGCATTGCTAATTTCTTTTTACGACTTGATGATATTGTAAATCTTATGAGAAATCTGGGAGAAACAATAACTGAATCTACTTTGATTGAGAAAGTTTTAAGATCACTAACGACAAAATTTGAGTCAAAAGTTTCTGCTCTTGAAGAAAAGCAGGATCTTCAAAATCTTACTGTGGTGCAACTTCATGGCATAATAACTGCATATGAAATGAGAAGAGGAGGACCATCTGAAGTCAAAGAAGCCGTCTTTAGAGATTCTACAAAAGGGAAAGTAGTACAAGAGACAGAAGGATCAGGGTATATCTCAGAAGAAGATGAGGTAAATTTTGTAAAGAAACTCCAACTTGGTATAGGATGGTTCATAGGTAAGCTTCCTTTCAAATGTTTTTCTTGTGGAAGAGTTGGTCATTATGCTGCTAAGTGTCCCCACAAAGAAACACATGAAAAAGGAAAGGAAGTAGCAAGAAGGAATAAGAATCGGTTTGGCACTAGAAAAATTTACTATACTCATGAAGACAGTGATGGATTATCAGACAGTGAGGAAGATGTGAACAAGATCTTAGACTTCTCATGGCATTTGAAAAGGAGCCTAGAGAAGAAAAGGATACCTTTATGGATGCTTTAGAGTACAATGATTTTCTTGATGAAATCAATCAACTCAAAATATGCTTAGAAGAAAGTAAAATTACCATAGAGACTCTGAAAAACCAGCTTCAAGAAAAGGAGAAACATAATGAGAAATTAGAATGTGAAATAGTAAGTCTAAGAAAAGAAATTGAGAAAGTAAAGACTTTGAATCTTAGATTTGCTAAAGGATCTAAAACCTTAGATGAGATTATCAAGGTACAACATTCTCCTCTTCTAAAAACAGGTCTTGGATATATCGGAGAATCTTCTCAGGCTTCAGCACCAAATTATCTAAAAGCAGCTACAGCTAGCATACAACATTATGCCACTCAGCAAGGGAATAAATATTATTTACAGATAAAGCATGGCCATCTCAATTCAAAGAACACTAACAGGAATACATTTCAAAGAAACACCAATCAACAGGTAAATTCAAGGATAAGATTTTATGATCGCAGAAATTTCTTCTTCAATGGACAATGTTTCTCATGTCACAATTTTGGTCATAAAGTTGTTCAATGTGTTGCATATAAAACCATCATGAAAAGAGAAGCAAGAAAGAAAAGGATGGATATTGGAACAAAGAAGAATACCTATAACAACTTTTCTCCTCTTCAAAATGAAGTTGAATGTGCTTATTGCAATAACTTTGGCCATGAAGAATCTGAATGCAGGAGCAAAGTCCAGCCAAAAGAACATTTTCCTTCAAGCTCCAAAGTGTGGAAAAAGAAGGAATTACAGGTTGAAAATTGTGGCATAGCTTTATTTGCAGAAGGAGAAGAAAATCAATGGTACATTGATAGTGGATGCTCAAAACACATGACAAGTGACAAAAACAAACTTCTTGCATATAGTGCTCTAGAAAAGGAAAAGAATGTTACATTTGGAAATGATACTCCTGCTGTCATTAAGGGAAAAGGATCTGTTTTTCTAAAAGAAAAGGTGAAAGCTAATAATTTCATGTATGTGGATGGATTAAAGCATAACCTGTTAAGTGTAAGTCAAATGTGTGATCAAGGAACTGAAGTTGTCTTTAGTTCAAAAGAATGTGTGGTACGTGATCTTGATACAGGTAAAACAATTATAAAAGGAAATAGAACTCCAAGCAATCTGTATGTATTGAAGAACTACAAAGAACAATGTTACTTGAGTAAATCTTCAGAAAATTGGCTATGGCATAGAAGGTTGGGGCATCTGAGCTTCTCTCAAATCAACAAATCAAGCAGACTTAAAGCTATTCGTGATCTTCCCAATATTACTCTACCTGAAAGTATCATATGCAAGTCTTGCCAATTTGGTAAGTAGACCAGAGTGCAATTTAATGCCAAGGAAGGATCATCAAGTAAGCCTCTTGAACTCATTCATACTGACATATATGGACTTGTGAGGAAAAATTCACCACGTGGTGAACAATACTATATATTATTTATTGATGATTTCTCTAGAATGTGTTGGATTGGGTTGCTTAAACACAAAGATGAAGCATTTGAGAAATTTCAGATCTTCAAAGCACTAGTTTAAAATGAATTAGATCTAAAAATCAAGTGTCTTAGATCTGATTGAGGAGGAGAATATACATCAGATGAGTTCCTTGAATTCTGTGAACAACATGGCATAAAAAGACAATTTTCTGTAGCTGGCACTCCACAACAAAATGGCGTAGCTGAAAGAATGAATAGAACAGTTCAACAAATGGCTAGAGCTATGCTTGATGATTCCGGAACACCTAACACATTTTGGGGAGAAGCAGCACATACAACAGTAAATATTCTTAACAAGGCACATGTTCGCGTAAATAGTGATAAAACTCCATATGAACTATGGTATGGTAATCCTCCCACTGTGAAGCATTTTATAGTTTTTGGAAGCAAATGCTTTCTAAAAAATAATGATGAAAAACTTGGCAAGTTTGAACCCAGAGCAGATGAAGGAATACTTCTTGGTTACTCCTCCAGGAGTAGAGCATATAAATGTTACAATAAAAGACTTCGGAAGATTTTTGAATGTATTGATGTTGTTATTAATGAGTCTCCTGCAGCTCCAAAAGAAGAAAAACAAACAACAGATGAAGAAGATGATGACATATATCCTTCTACATCAAATAGGAATGATATAGACAGTGAACCCAATGAAGAACCTGAAGATGATTTATCTGAAAAGGCTCCATCCAGATATGTTCAAAAGAATCATCCAGAATCTCAAATCTTGGGAGATAACGGATCAGGTGTACAAACAAGAAGGACTCTTGTAAGATCTTCTAGCTATCTGGCATTTCTATCCACCATTGAACCACACAATGTCAATCAAGCCAGCAAAGATGAATGTTGGATTCAAGCCATGAATGAAGAACTTGATCAAATTGAAAAGAATCACACTTGGGAATTAGTACCAAGACCTCATTACAAAAATGTCATTGGAACTAAATGGATATTCAAAAACAAGTTAAATGAGAATGGGGATGTTATAAGAAATAAAGCTAGGCTTGTTTGCAAGGGGTATGCTCAACAAGAAGGTATAGACTTTGAAGAAACTTTTGCTCCTGTAGCTAGAATTGAAGCCATAAGAATGTTTCTTGCTTTTTCAAGCTTCCAACAAATCAAAGTCTATCAAATGGATGTTAGATATACTTTTATCAATGGAGATCTAGAAGAAGAAGTTTATATAGAACAAATAGAAGGATTCATTTTGGGAAATGATGAAAATCTTGTTTGTAGACTTAAAAAGGCTCTATATGGTCTCAAACAAGCTCCAAGGGCATGGTATTATCGTCTTGACAAATATCTTCATCATCAAGGATTTTCAAAGGGGTCTGCTGACAGCAACTTATACACAAAAACTGAAAATGATAAACTATTGATTGTGGTTGTATATGTTGATGATATCATTTTTGGAAGTAATGAAGAGTCTATGAGTCAGAAATTTGCTTCTGATATGCAGCAAGAATTTGAAATGTCTTTACTTGGGGAACTAACATTATTTCTTGGCTTGCAAGTGCAACAAGCAACAGATGCCATATTCTTATCACAAACAAAATATCTAAAGCAAATTCTGAAGAAGTATGGCATGGAAGAATGCAAACCTATAAGTACACCAATGGTAACCGGATGTAATCTCAGTTCTCATGATGATTCTCCCAGAGTGAATCAACCAGAATACAGATCTATGATAGGAAGTCTACTTTATCTCACTGGGACTAGACCAAACATTATGCATGCAGTTGGGATTGTTGGACGATTCCAAGCTAATCCAAAAGAGTCTCACCTTTAGGCTGTCAAAAGAATATTCAAATATATACAAGGAACTCAAGACTTTGGACTATGGTATCCAAAGAATGTTGATCTTACTCTTCATGCTTAGACGGATGCAGATTGGGCAAGAAATTTTGATGATCGAAAAAGCACTACTGGTGGTGCATTCTACATGGGGCCCAGGTTAGTATCTTGGTTTAGCAAGAAGAAAATATCTATTGCCTTATCTACAGTAGAAGCAGAATATGTGGCTGCTGCATCATGTTGCACTTAAGTTATTTGGATGATGTAAACCTCACAAGAGATTCAAATCAAATTTTCACCTCCTATCTCCCATTATGTGTGATAATACAAGTGCCATCGCATTCCAAAGAATCATATTACATTCCAAGACCAAGCACATTCCCATCAAGTATCACTTACGTGAACAAGTGCTTGAACAAAAGGTGAAGTTGGAGCATGTTCCTCCAAAGAACAAGTTGCTGATATATTTACCAAACCTTTACCTGTGGAAGCTGCTCTCGAATATCTCGCATGTGTCGGGAGTAGTTCCCCAATCATGCAGTAAGATCGTATCTACTTGAATTTAGAGATAAATTGACACGCAGACTTCGAAGGACAATCGCGTATATACGCAAGTTTATAGCATTTAAAACCGTGTATGAGTGTTTGCCGACAAAAATTTTTCCGGGTCAGCATTCCTTTCAGCACAACTCACAGTTGTTGTTGGGTATCTCTAGTGATGTTCCAACTCTCATATTTCGTTTCATTCTCTAATGATTCTCATGAAGATGTCTTGATGATTTGTTGTTGAAAGTGTTTAGGATGCAAGAGGCTAAGGGGGAGCATTGGTCATGTGGAAAGGATGTATTGTTGGCATTCTAATTATTTGTTGTAGTCTCGATCTCATGCTTGAGAATCTTTGATCTTGATTGTATGTTTGGCTTCGTGATTTATTGAAAAGGTCATGTAAAATTAAAATATTCGGTATCATGTAGGACTTTCTCAAGTGTGTAAACCCACTTGTTGGGTACTGAGTCACCTATGTAAATCCACTTTGGTTGGATCATTGATGTAAGTATGAGTCTCGGGTGATAGGTGGTCATAGAGTCATGTAACTCATTCAAAAATATGTTTTAAGATTGAGCGTGAACTTGGGGGAGCATGGTCACCCCTGCACATCAGATCTACAAAGCCTTCTTTCTACAAGAGAAGAAAAACTCTTGTTTTGTTTTTGATCCGCCTTTTCTCCCTTGATGTCAAAGGAGAGTATCATGGCGGCTTTGAATAATGGGTATTTGAATAATGACATATTCAATTTATCTATCTGCTTTGGTGATCAAATACCATCATGGCTGCCATCAAGTCCAAAGGGGAGATTGTTGGCAATATAATGCAATGTGTTGTCCTTAATGGCAACCTACTTGATGAAGTTGTCCTTGATGGAAACTAACTTGATGAGTTGTTCCTCAGATAGTAAAATCCCATGTGTTAAATATGTAAGAATGATGTATCTACAAGAGAGTTCAAATGTGATGAAAAAGAAGTCCAAAGATATTCCGTAGAAATGATAAATTATATGTCACAATGTATGCAATACTTTGTAAGTACAGTCACAGATAATATCGCCGGATAAGTACATCCCAAGCCATGTATGCCCTTTTTTTCACTCCAAAATTATAATACCAAGGGCATTACCATGGTTTTCGGCATTAACAACATTGAGCGTTGTATGGTTTATTTGATTCCGTCCAAAGAATACCACTTCCGGTTGTGGTTTTGACCATGGTATTGGTAAAAGCTAAATCTATTTAAGGAGCATGAAGATCATAGTCCAAGGTTTGCATGTGTAAGGGTTGTTGGGATACAAATTTTCTAAGGAATATCTCCGATGGATGAACTCTGCTTCCACTGATAGGTCCGAATCTATGATGCACCCATGGATATAATGATGGTTCAAGATCTCTAGATCCTAACATGATGAATCTCTCGTTTAATCGAATGATCTAAATCATGAAGAACCGGTGCAAGTCCTGGCCGAAGAAAATGAATAAATCTGGGTAAGTTTTATAGATCCGGTCCGTTTCCTACAAAATTTATTTTTGTAGATATATACGTCAGTTGGTTTCAGAAAGCGCGTATATACGTGGGTTCTCTTCATGAAAAGTGCGTATGGCGCTAGGGTCGAAGAATAAAATACACAAAGCATACACAGTATGCAAGAAAACGCGTATGTGCATGTGGCTTCAGTTGAAGAAAAGTGGCATATGCTATTTGAATTAATGAATGTTCGTGGTTGATTTTGTATCTCATGACATCTATTCTCAAGTCCGAAGGCTTCTCGTACTCTAGTTGGGCGTGGTCTCACCGTTCGTTTGAAGTATTGGGAAAAGTATGCTTGTTGATGTTAAGTGAAGGGTTGTGTTGAAGTTGTTGTTGGATCCAAAGATGAAAATTGATGAAACGTGGTCACAGTAGGATATGGGGTTGAAGCCTTCGGTATGAAAGAAGAAGCTTCTCGTCAACAAACGTCGGTGATTAATTTTTAGGGTCGAAGCCCCCCTTCCAGAGAGTCTCGGTAAACGAGACTGTGGGTTGAGCCTTCCGGCTTGTAGCTAGAAAACGAGAGAAGGTTATAGCCTTCTCAAGGTGTAGCAGAAGCTCGCGTAATGGCATGAGTCCGCATCTACACTATGTTGTAAAAATTTTTCTATATAATAAAGATTGAAAACATGTATCACAAGAAATGTGGTTTTATCCCTAATTGGGTTTCCACCCAAATATTGGTGTTCATGTGTGTGATGCTTTATTCGTTGATTACTTCTCATAACCTCGATACATAACCTGGCAAATCTGTTTATAAGATTTCTTCTTAAGAATTTTCAAATTTGGAAAGTTAAATCAATATACGCTAGTTTCCTTCGCATTTCTACAAGTAAGCATATGCTAGTTTTGTTCATAAAAACCGGGTATGGAAATCGTCGCCAAAGAAAAAAGTTGAATTCTATATTATGTAAGCTCTAAATATCGTATTCACCCCCCCTCTAAGTATTTTTCCAACACTTCGAGCAACCAAGCTATTCTTCTAAGAAATTATTTCAACCATAATCCTCTTTGGTTAGACAAAGAACTTACTCTACCTAGCCAAGACAAAAGAAACTCGAATATCTAGGATAAATTTTTTTGGATACGGTGAAGCTCTACAATGCTCAAGATCTCATAATTTGCAACCTGCCTAAAGAAGTGGCAACAATTTAGCCATATGACCTCGTATCCATGGGCTTGGTAGTAGCATGGTAGACTATGTTATTTCCGATATCCCTTTATACAATAAAATTATAAATTTTGACATCTTAAACGGCCATGAGCTTGAATTAGGATCATAGAATTTTAATTGTGTCCTCAATTTTGTCATGCATAGAGATCCCATTGAAGATAATCCTTATAGCCAAAAGAACTTAATCTTTGATAGAAATAAAAAATGATATATTTCTAAAATGAATTAAAAATTAATTTTCTTCCTTATCTTAGTATACCATAGAAGACGTCTATCATAATTTTACCACAACCCTATGATATTCTATTAACAAGTTCTCAATCAAGTTTCAAGTAATAAAATAAATAAAACCAACCCTAGGTATCACAAAGATTGTAAAAGTGCGAGGAGCGGAATTAAGGAAGCTATTGATCATTCCCTTAAAATTGGCAAGATAAAAAAATATACAAAAAGCCCTAACTAAAAGGAAATAATTGTAGTATACCTTGCTAAATACAAGAAAATCTCTTACACTCTCTCTCCGAGGTAGCTCTTAATAAATTTTGGAGACATATTGTAACTAGAAAACTTAAAGATAATAAGAGAATTTCTTTACATGACTCCGAATTCATATCATTAAAAGCTTTATGAATCTCCAAAATGTCATTGATAACTTTGAAACCCCGCTCACAATGGAAGAGTTTTTTTTCACATTAGAAGACATATATTTTGGGGGTTAAGCATCCGGAAAATGGAAAAAGCTAAGGACATTGTAGGTTATGAGGTAGAAATATTAAAAAAAATTGGAGGTCCCATCCCCTATCTTCATGTCCACAAGCTTTTCAATCTGCTAACAAAGCAAGGGTTCCCTAAACCACATACTTCAATATCGTTGGTTGGTAGATGTAAATCCACAGCTGGTTGGTAGATGTAAATACAGTCAAATAATGAAAATATGTACATAAAGAACAATAACCATAGAACAAAGGTATTCCTTTATTCATTTACATGTTCATTTGGTACAAATGGTCTTGGAATTTTTGTGACCTTATTACCTTGATGAATGTTGACCTATTTTTTATTAAGTTAATAGTAGTTTTTATGTTTTCATATTAAACTTACGAGTGACAAAGAGATTGCATTTTTGCATTTTTGTTTATATATAGCTTGCGAGTAATGATTACGGATTTTATGAGGTTTAATATTTATATAGTGATCGAGATTGCATATTCATGTCATTCAACCCTAGCAAGGACGAGTTATTCCATACTTTGAATGTAAAAATATGTAATCTACTTTAGTTTTGGATGCTCAATTTTTCAATGGACATGAATACATAAATATCCACAAATTACAATCTAAAAAATTAATAGAACTGTAATGGTTTTTTCCTTTGTTGTTCGATCAGGTAAATTTACGTAAAACGAACGTTTGAAAACCTTTTCTTTAAAGAGATATAGTATCTAACAAAATAATTCTATTTGCTTATGATATTTATAAATTATTGTAATGCATGAAAAATTTCCTTTAAATATATGAATACTCATGTACTCTTAAATACCATGTTGGAACATATGTAACATTTCGGTAATTCCTGAATATTGTGTTGAAATATATGAATATTGAAGATTAATGCCAATTTCATGCATTAAAGTTTACGTATTGTTTTATATCACCTCTGTTGGATACCCCATTCCTATTCTCAAAGTTGAAACAAATGCAACATTAATTATCACTCTTTTAGAATAATCGTTTTGGAGAGGACTTGTTATGTTAAGTTTTAAGTATTATATTTCAAGTTTAATGTTATTATACTTATATTAAAGTTTATTTTAAATTTGAAAATAATATTAAAATTTATATAAAAAAATTAATAATATATTAATTTTAATTAATTTTAATTAGATTAATATTTATATTAAAATAATAATTATTAAAGGTGTGTATTAAAATAATTAATAATAACATTATTATTATTAGTAATATTTTAATAATAATATCAATATCAATTATTATATAATATTAATAATAATTATTCAAATATTAATGTATGTATTAAAATTTTATAGAATATCATGAATATTAATATATAATATATAATAGTAATATATAATATTAATAATAATTATTCAAATATTAATGTATGTATTAAAATTTTATAGAATATCAGTAATATTAATATATAATACATATAATAGTAATGTATGTATTAAATAATTAAATAATATTAATGTATTCAAATATTAAATGTATGTATTAAAATATTTATTAAAATCATTATTATTATTATATATTATTAGTAATATTTTAATATTAAATATTTTTAATATTAATATCAATGTCAATTATTATATAATATTAATAATAGTTATTTAAAATATTTATATTAATAAATATTATCAAATATTTAGATCTAAGAATTTTTGTGATCGCGCAGATAGATGTTTTTAGGATTAATCACATTATTATTATTTAGTAGACATTGAAAACTAGTTATCAAGTTGTTCATCCTCATGATAAGGTGAGAAGCTTGATCGACCATCTTCAATAAATAGCAAGGATGCAACATTGTCCGCATATAGCCATTAAAAACTTATCATTATTGAGTTAGTTAAATAATTATTAAGAAAAATATTTAAAAAGGTTATAAATGATAATATAAAATAATATTTAATAAATATTTAATTATTATAAAATTAATTCAAAGAAGAATTTAATTATTTAAAATATTTTAAGATATTTTAATAATATTATAATTATTTTAATAAAAAATTTTAATTAAAATAAAAGGAAATATTATCATTAATACTAATAATAATAGCAATAAATTTCAAACTTATATTAAAAATAAAAGTATTAATAACATTAGTGTCATGTTAATCATATTTAGAGAAATGATGTTACTAATATTATAATCATAATAAATTTAAAATTATCGCTTATAGTTAACACTAATATAATAATAGTTTAATATAAAAATTAATAACATCACTAATAAAATATTAATTATGTTTACCTTATGTGACACTGACATGTTTGACAATCACATCCCACACTTTTCTAGAAACAAAGATTTAAATGTGTTGCACTTTATCTCTGCTGTGGGTCCTCATACCATTAGCCATTCACATGAGACTTATAGAATCCGAAATGATGACAAGAGTGACTCGGAACAACGTCACCATGTCCCGAGCATCACCTCCCCACCTATCACCATTAATGACCATCATTATTAACCTATGTTGTAGTCGCACTCCTTCCGACGAGCCTCGCTCGTGTTCTCAATCATAGCACATAGATGTGTTGGAAGCCCACTCATTGCTATCCCTTATCACACATCCCCTCGCCTTTTAAAAAGATGAGGCTCTGTACTTCTTTTCAAGACTCGCCTATTATCTTAGTCTTTCACCTCCCCAACTCTGCCTGGCCTCAATTTCAAAAGGCTCGTTTCTCTCCACTAGCGTAGCACCGCACAAATTTCTTTTGCGCTCGCCACACCCCTTCCTATGCCTCCCCGCCCCCAGTACTCCTTCCCCCTAAGCCCCGTTGCTCGCTTTTGTGCTACCTTTCAGAACTACTCCCCATTGCCTTTGTTTGCAATGGCTCCAAGATTTTTTCCAACAAAATATACGAGGAGGACAGAAGGGCTCTTCCCCGTCGTTATCATTGTGGCGAGGATAATTCCGCTTCAGGTTCATGGAAGGCTCCTCTTCCAACATTTTTGTGCTTCATGGTTCGATCTCCGAGCATGTACAAGTCCATCGGGGTGGGGTACGCAGAGCAAGATGTGGTCCGAGTGGTGTCCACCATTCTCCCAAGACGCACCCCCAACACCGCAAACCGACTCGCGAATGGCTCCAAAGAAGGAAGATGAGGACACGTACATCCGGGTGATGGATTCCGATGGTATCCGGGACATGTGTTCTTGATGGAGTAGATCCAGCACTCCCCCATCCTCTATGCACCGCCCAGAATCCCAAACACACAAAGCAAGTGTACGTGAAGGAAGCTCGCCGCGTAGGCTCCTACTTGCCCCCATTAAGGAGGAGGCCCCCAACCATGATGAAGATGAAAATTGGAACTGCTACAGCCCCACATGCTTCCTCCATGTTTTTTGTCATGCTCACCATCGGTGTCTTTCTCGTTACCATTTTCGTGTTTTTTAGATATTTCAACACTACTACGACAATGCACTGCTTTAAGTTTTGTCCAGATGGTTTCCCTCCACCGAGGCAACCCAAAAATCGTGTGACTTCCAAGGCTGAGATCACCCAAGCGCATCTTGCCAACCCACTGTAGAAAGATATGTGTAACTGTATTTTTTTCAAATTAATAGAGTAGCCCAACTAACAAAAAAAAAAAAAAAAAAAATATTAATTATGTTTAAAAAGATAAAGCCGGTAATATAATTAATTATAATTAATTTTTAAAATTATTTATATAATATTACAACTAATATTAAAATTATCATATTAAGGTTAATATAATTTAATAAATAATATTAATATTATTAATGAACTTAATATTATTACAATAAATAGTATTAACATTAATATTCATAAATAATATTTAACAACATTTTTATAATCAACAATATAATTATTAATAAAAAAATAAAATTTAAAAGTAAGTATTTACTCTAAAAATACGAACATTAATGGTATTAGCGATAGTATTAATGGTGTTATCATTATTAATATAAATATTACCACGACTAATATTAATAAATGTCATTGATAGTATTTACATTTTAATTAAATATAGTATGACAAACTCAACCATGGCTATAGATGATCAAACATTTGTCAATGTCATTAACCACTCATGCTAAAAATACACAAACATAGTTAGCTATAGTCAATTTTGGTTAACCTTACAAAACCACAATCAACAACCAACTCTAGTCAAATATTATTAATTAAAGACAATTATAATATTTGACAATATATTAATTAAATCATTTATTTAAAAACAATTTAAGTCAACATTAAAGATCAATTTAAAAATTTGTGAAATGATATATTAATATTAATTAATAATAATAACAATAATTTATTAATTTATTCACATGATTATATTTGAAATTTTAATTAAATTATTAATGTACAAAACAGATTACTTTATACATAATTATTGTAATCAACTACATTAGTCAAACATGACCAAGCATAATAGCATTAAATATTATATGGGGCAATGCGAGAATAATATTCATATTCTTATTCAAAATAAACCTCGACAAATTCTCAAAGCCACAATATTTCCAAGTCCCTCGCAGCGATAGATAGCTCGAGATCCTAATCAAATTACATGATGAAAATATATCGTAAAGGGTTGTTGCAGACAACATATGAAACCCTAATGAAACTGCGAGAGTTAAAGTAATAATTCTATTGAGATTATGATGCGTAAAAATTAGTTACCGGTGGTCTTGACTATTTCGGTGCATTGATATAATCTATGTTGGGTTTCGTTGAATAAACAAATGAAATTTCCACTTATCCGGAGGTAACGTTCTTGACCAATCGAGTTTCATGCTGTGAGGTTAAAACCCTTGCAAGGAAATTTCACAGACGATTAAACCCGCCGAAGGCCAAAATAATCCTAAAGAATCTAAATCATTTCCAAATCATTTCCAAAGGCCAGATTGTTGGACGAAAATCTTTCTATGATTTTGAGGGTGCCGGAATATGAATGAGCCCCTCCAGCTAGTCCACTAACAGAAGTAGGGCCAGCCGCCAAAGTGCCTGAAACATTACTAGAGACCTGGGGATATCTTTTTTTGGGGAGTTATGGGAAGTCGATGAAAGATCCACGATTAGAACGGTTGCATTCTTGACTTCATCTGAACTCGGGAAACCTGTAGTCGAGTAACAGCGATACTGCTGCACACATTATTTATATTTTTTTCCTAATAATTATCTATTTTTCATATATTTGTTCACAAGTATGAAAAATTCATGGCATCTAGCAAAGATTGTCAAAGATAAGCTCTACAAAGTTTTTATGAGTATATACAAGCCTTTAGAGAAAGGTAGAGAAGAAAGAGAAGTCAAACTACAAAGTGAGTTAGAAGCCATTGTGAAAATAAATTTACATCTCTTGAAGACAAGATCCTAAAACAAATATAAAATAAAATAAAAATATTGAGAACAAAATGGAGACAATGGAGATTATCACACGACAGAAAAAAACCAAGATAAGGAACCAAACATTCTAAAAAGGAGATGTTGATACTTTAAAAAGTCTTAAAATTAAGGACATTATTAAAGAAAAAAGAAAAAATTATACCCATATCACCCCAACAGTGTGGCAAGTAAATTAGATATCAAACCCATTAAAAAAGAAATGAAAAAATGTATAGAATTAGACCATGAGTGTAACAAAATGGCCTTGAACTTTATAATCTTGGGTTTGAAAGAGGAGGTAGATGAGGATACTTATCCATAACCTGGAAGACACAATTACATAATAGATTACAAATTGAAACAATGTGTCTCATAGAAATCAACAAGGTTGACAAATTAATGTAAAAATAAAGGAAGACTCATCCGGATAAAGGTGAGTTTCACCGACCATAAGTATGACATACTTAGTAAAACCCCAAGTCTAAAAGGAACGGCAATATTTATAAATGAAGATATCATTCTAAAAGATCAAGCATAATTAAGAAAGAAGGTTCAAAAAGTAAAAGAAGACAGTAAGGAAGGAAAATGGAAATAATCGTGAATAGAGAAGTCGTTATTCGATATAGAAACAAAAATATATAATAATAAAGAGAAATTCAACATGCTCTCGATTCTTTCTTGAAATGCTCTGGACTTTCCATGGAACAAAGGCCCAAAAAGCTAAGTCAGATCTCGAATGAAGGATATTATATTGCTAGTTGAAACATGGGAGCACGAAGAATATAACCTCCTCTAACATACATGACTTTGTACTCATGGTCAATCCGGAACAAGCAATCATATCGTAGAGGCATTCGGGGTTATAGCTTATTACATTAGGAAGAACATCTCCCCATGCTAGGATTTATAGAAAGACCTACAACCAATATATTTAAATAGAGATTATCGATATTAATGATTAAAAAAACCTACATAGAATTCTATCAATTTAACTTAAAATAAAACAATTCTAGATAAAAATGGTTCCTACAATTGTTTAGAGAATGATATTTCCAATCGAAAGAATGAAGGTAATATCCCGTTAATGGGTGACTTTAATGCTCAAATTTCAAGAAAGAAAGCTATTCTTCTAAGTAATTATTCCAACTCTAATCCTCTTTTAGTTAGATGAAGACCTTTACTTAACTAGCAGTGCAATACAAAATTTGTCAGAAAGATCTAGGGGAAAATTTGTTTGGGTATGAGCTAGTCAAGTCATAAAGGTTCAAGATCTCATAATTTGCAATGGTCTAAAGAAGTGGCCTAATTATAGTAATATGACGTGTAACCACTTGGTTTGGTAGTAGCATGGTAGATTATGTTATTTCCCGATGTCCCTTTATACAACAAAACAATAAATTTAGACATCTTAACGACCACGAGTATGACTCAAATAATAGACCTTTAATTATAACTTCACTTCTGCCCATGCATAGAGATCCCATAGAAGATAATCCTTATAGCCAAAAGAACTTTCAGCACCTTTGATAGAAATAAACACGGATATTTTTTCTAAATAAATTACAAATTAATTTTCCTTTATCTAGTATACACAACACAAAGACCTCTATCATAATTTCCTTATTACAACCCTCTATAATTTATTAATAAGCTCTCAATTGAAATTTCAAGTGATAAATGAAATAGCAAAACCAAGAAAAAATATAAAATATAACCGTTCAGGCTGACACGACAAGTGAACAAGGAACGCATCATGGTCCTCAAAAGAGCAGTGGGGTGTATGAGTGTTAGAGGTGCTCTACGTTTGTTACTCCCACTTGCAAGTCGTTTTCTGTAGTCGTTTTCTGGCAGTAGTAAAGGTGCGGGTTTGAGTTGCTCCCACTTGCAAGTCGTTTTCAGTCTCTTGAAATATAATTTGGATCGTGAATATCGCCAATTCATCATGCAATTGCAGAGGAGACAGATCAGATGCCGCTGAATATTGTAATTCTTGACAAACCAAGGATTCCTAAATTGACGTCATTCTTCGAAATCTAATTGATACGTTTGGTTGGTAGGCCGTTCAAAATTGTAAATTTTAAAGTTTAGAAATGATTAATTTATTTGAAGGTTAAAATGTTTCTAAGCGTATCGAGGTACCTATACTTTACAATCTAATATGGAAGATATAACATTATGTTAACAGTAACTTAGAAAATAAAGTTGTTTCAATTAAAAAAGTGATAATAAGTATATTATTGAGCTCATGGGTATAGAGATTAACTTGATCTTTCTTGTATAGAGATTAATTTGATTATTTCCGATAGAGAACGATTCTCTAAAAGAAGATTGGATTTTTTTAACAGAGTTTGGTGATTTATGAAATCGAAAGTATGAATCACGTATTGGAATTGAATGAAATAAATAAGAATACATATATATATATATTTTAGTATATATTTTGCACTTCAACCTATCAAGTTTTTTTTTAAATTATGATTTTTTTTTCAAAATTTTTATTCAACTTGTAGATTATGGTTATATATATATATATATATATATATATATATATATATATATATTCTAAAGCAGACTATCAAAATAATTAGTCACATTAAAGAGTGCAAATAACACCTCAATTTTTTATTAATTTTATTATTATTAAGAAAAAAGTTACTAATCTCTTTTATTTTTAAGGATATTCTTTTACTTATACTTCAATGTAGAAAACTGCTTCAACAATAAGTTACACATGTCCATTTTAGAATATAGCTCTACTTTGAAAGAAGTTGAAGCATAAATTCTATTGTAGATATGGATTTAGATGACCCACAACAGATGCATAAGAAAATATGTGAAGCAAATGCTATTTTATGAGGTTAGGATTTATGTGAGGCTTATCTTTGAAGCAAGAAATTTGGGAAGTTCCTTAGAGTCCAGCCTTGGTGTTCAATCTGATTTCAAGGAGGTACCGAATAAAGAAGCCAAAAAATCATGTCATAAGAGAAATAAGTCATAGATCAAAGAATCATGTTCAAACAATGGATTTTAAGGACACTAATAAAGAAGCCAAAAAATCAACTCTGTAAGAGCAATTGGGCGCATGGATCCAAGAAGATAGTGAACAATTAGTTACTTTAGGAAAAATTCATGAAAAATGTCAAATCTAAATTCCTTCTATTGCAATATTGAATCTTCAAGGATTATTCTATGTTGTTATTATTACCTTAAAGGATTTTTTTCTATGTTATTATTATTGTACTTAGGTAAGCCCCTAGATTTTTAGTCTTATTTTGGAATGTCAAGCTATATGTAACATTCTTATTATTGATGCAGAAAGAATCCATTTACTCCTTAATAATAATAATAATAATATTATTATTATAATTTAGTTATTATTTATGATTTTTTTAATCTAGGAAATACTCTATATACTATAAAATAAGTGTTTTGATTGTTATCAATATGGTTGTGCTATCATAGTAACACACTGTACAGATGCAATTATGTCAAAATCATTATTACTAAAATTGCGTGCTTCAAAAGTTTTTAACATAATTATGAATAATTATTAAGTGGATGGTAGGGATTTGATATCCATAGAATATTCTAGAATATTCTTAGGAGTACATAAATCAAAGGTGAAGATTTATTTTCTAAAGTAGTTATGTCTTTTTTCCTTTTAATTAAATTTATTAATTAAAAAAAATGTCATATGAACTAGTGCTACAAGAAATGAATTATGGTTTTTTTTCGCAAGTGGTATTGATAAATATGGTAATAGCTCATGGTATTGTAACAAATCCTATTTATTGATTAATAATGTACAAAATAAATTGGCAGGGAATCTCCATGATTAAGAATCTTTGTTACAATTTTGTTTAATATATATACACGTTTTTATCATTGAAACCAATAATAATAATAATAATAATAATAAAGTTATAGTTCAATCAATTAGTATTAACTTTTGAATTTTATCAACTTGAAATATATGATGAAAGAATTTTTTCCATGTTTATTATAGATTGATGCCTATTGGTATTTAGTTGTCATTAAACTATATGGCTTCGATTTTAAAAAAATTAAGAAAAACAAAAATGACCTTTCCCCAAATTTCTTCACACAAAAGAAATATGCCTCGAGAGATAATATCCTTTTTTGAGTTCTTAATATATCCATGGTTAAGATGAATCTAACATATTAATTTAAAAAATTAAGAAAATATTTACACACAATTTTATATATTAATAAATTAAAATACATAATCAATTCTATATTATTTATCTATTAAATTAAAATAACTTTCAATTTACGTTTATTAATTACGCCCTAAGGCCGCTTTTGAAAACAACCTCAACTACCACAATGTACATGTCCGCCAAGGTGTACATGTGCCGCATCATCAAATCAAATGTCGATTTATTGAAATTCTTTAATTCCATCATCCACCACCTCCTTCATTTAAGCTAACTACCTACCTAACTCTCTAATCTCTACAGGAATATCTCTTCCCTTGGATATGATTCCTAGAATGAGACCTGTTGAGAGCCAAAAGTTGTGTGATCCCCTCTTTCCCACTGTGTATTTCCACTAAAGATTCCTTGGATTCGAACTTCCAACTAGGAATATATTCAGATACAATTGCGTCAAAAAATCATGGTGGTACAAATCCATTTTTGTGTGAGGGATGTGGAATTTGATGTGGTTCAAAGGTCAATTGAAACAAATTTGAGGTTTTGTAATCAGACAAAGAATTTATTTTCCAATGTTTTAAATTTTCAATATTTGTTAGAGGAAAAGTAGATGGTTGAGTTACACCGAATAAGGATTTTATGATTCATAATGTATAGGAAAGTCATTACATATTCAACATTTTTTTTATGTGCTCATGTTGCAAATTGATGGTATGAATGTAGAATTAGATAATCAAGTATAGTTTATTTATTTATTTTTAAAAACATATATGACATTATGAAGAACAAATTTCACATATTTTCATTAAATCTTTGGGTACGTTACAATTTTTTTTGACATGAAGAAATTTTTTCGATGCACTCGTTATAATTTATTTATTTTTTAAAGACATATCTAAAGTTATGAAGAAAATTTTCACCCATTTTCATTAAATTCTGACTTTGTTACAAAAATTTTCACATGAAGAAAAATGTTGGACATGTGATATTAATCTCCGGTTCCGTGATATATAAATCTATGAAAAATATTCGCATGGTTGTACATGGTATTTAGTTGCTTATAAGGCTTTCCGTATATTGAATAAATAAATTTGGTGAAATATTTGAATAAGGTTATGGAATTCGATCATGATCATCTTACAATGGAAACCGTTGGTTTTGGAACCGTGTTGCAGCATTTCTCACTTACAAAAAAATTTCATTAAGAAAAATGATGACATATGACATTGAATCTCTCTTCCTCTAGCTGGTTTTGCAATATATGAATTAATGAAAATATCTGCATGGTTTGTTTTCTTCGCACTCATATATTCAAGTTTGAACATGATTATACATGGTATTTCACTATTTATAAAGCTTCGTAAATTGAATAAATAAATTTGGTTGAATATTTGAAAATGGTCACATGAATATTTTGTATATGAGTTGTGAATTAAATCAACAAGAAAATTAATTCTGTTTCCACTTGAGCTCTTACAAATAGGAAGCTCTATAGATACATCACCAAAAAATCAGCATGTTATCAACTCCATTTTTGTGTGAGGGTTGTGAAACGGATTATGGATTTGTCCTTCAATGGAAACCATTATGCTTTGTTCATGTTGCTAGCCACCAAAGTGCCCTACACATTAGCAAACACCTTGAGACAATTTTTTTTTTTGGGAGTTCTAGAAGTTGACAGAGAGATCCAGATTAAAACGCCTACATTCCCGAGCGTGTCTGCTTGCATTCGGCAGATCTGTACCGATTAAGGGGTTTTTTCTCTCGGAGCTAGACAAGTCATTTCTATGGTTTTTTTATTGACGATCAAGCCCTTGCTTCCGTAGCTAGAAGGAAATTTGAAACGACAATATGAGGTGTGCACACATTCCTTATCTATTCTTTTCTAATACATATCTATCGCTCATATATTTATCATAAGTATGAATAATTCACCGCATCTACCAAATATTATCGGAAGTAGACTCCAACATGCTTACTTCACATAACCTTTATGAGTATATAAATTATTTAGAGAAATGTAGAGAAGAAAGAGAAGTCAAGCAACAAACAAAGTTAGAAGCCATGCTAGAAAAAATTTACATCTCTTGGAAGATAAGATCCAAAAAAAAAAAAAATTTGAGAATAAAATGGAGACAATGGAGATTATCAGAAAATAGATAAAACAAAGCAAGGATACAAACCAAAAATCCCAACAAGGAGATAACGATACTTTAGAAAGTCTTAAAACGAAGTACACATGATTAAAGAAACCGTAAGAAAAGTTAATACCAATCTCACCCTAAATAGTGTGTAAGGTAAATTAGATATCAAACCCATTAAAGAAGAAATGAAGAAATTGATAGAATTAGACCATGAGCATAACAAAAGGGCTCTTGAATATGATAATATTTAGTTTTTTAAAGAGGAGGTAGACGATGACATTTTAGCTACAGACCGTGTACAAAATTACATAATAGATTACAAACCTAAACAACGTGTCTCATAGAAGCAACAAGGCTTGGGAAATTAACTTAGAATAAAGGAAGATTGATCCGTATAATGGTGATCTTCATCGACCACAAGTATGAAATACTTAGTAAAACCCCAAGTCTAGAACGAACGTAAATATTTATAAACGAAGGATTTTATTCTAAAAGATCAAGGTAATTAAGAAAGGGGGTTCAAAATGTGTAAAAGAAGCTAGGAAGGAAGTGTTACTCAAGCAACTCTATGCGCACAAAACAGGTGATCCCACTAGCCCTAGGGTGGGTCTATAAAAAAGGAATCATGCTAGAGTGTAGGTTCCTAGATGCTTAAATGGAAAAGGATACGATAAGATGGCCTACCTATGGTCCAACGCTATCGTTGATGCGTGCAATGATGATGAGAGTCATCTACTCTTGATCAAATGAAGCAAGTCACGATCCTCTCCACCCATCGTGCTTGGACACCTACACAGAGATTAGAAAACGAATAACCACATACCATATACGAATTCCACTCAAAATTTTACTAATCAAGGAGAGAATACTATCATATTACATTTAACACAAACGAAACACAAGACGGGAAATCCGTACAATAGTCATTTACACATAGAAATAAGAGATACAACCACGTTCGACACCGGCAGCCTCTCTAGCGGGCTCGCCAGAAGCACGTCTCAGCTCGTCGGAATTCGACGAGATAAGTGGGACCTCTCGATGGAATTTCTTCTGATCTACCTTTCTACGTTCTGACTATGGCTTAGTTCTCCAAGTTCATCATTCCAAATACATAATCCTTCATCTCAAATGCAGAAGCCATGATGGGAGAAAGCCCTTTATATGGGAGAGGAGGCTTAGATCCCTATAATGATGGGTAAGACCCATGTTTTAGGAGTGCCGACATGAATGAGATGTTCATCAACAAGAGAGAGATCCATGGTTTAGCCGCTAACCACCTCTTGTGACTCATCCCAGAGGTGGTTGAAGGAACATTTCACCTCTATTTTTTGATAAAAATGTTCCCAAAAATGCTAGCGCGGGTACAAATACATAGATCAGAGGCTGCCATGGCTCTCTGTGTACTTTTCTCCACTTTGGCGTGAGGGATGAACTAGCTACCCGTGCCAATGTCAAAACATGGATTTTTATGGGCTTTTCGAGAATGTCTTCACAAGAGAAATGATGTTATTGTATAGAAGGATGTAAGGAAGGTGCTTGTAGAGGATCAAAATACTCAAAGGTCACGCGGGAAATATCCTCCAATATGCGAGCAGAGATCGTGGTGGTTTTGAAGTGACAAATGTTGTAACAGATGCCCCTAAAGCATCGTGTCCGAGGAGAGGGAGGGGTGATATGCTTAAGGAGAATGTGTTTAACCAAAATACCGTTGTTGGAAAACCTTCTCACCATGTATACCACCGATACATCTGATATATGACATGTGGTATGGGGCAACGTATCCACACAGAGTACATAAATAATGAGATCCAAGGTATGGACATAGCTATCTAGCAATACTAATCAAAAAATAGACTTAGGTATGGTCGCAACCATCCAATCGAAGAGTCATATATAATAAGTCATAGTAATCCACAAAGGACTATTAGCCTCTCAGATTTTATCGACAAAACCCATGGTCTTTAAGTGCTCAATATTGACTCGAATACATGCTTGAGCACATGAATATGTGGAGCTGGAAGTCGAACATGCAAGAACATCGTCCGATTACTAGCGAATGATGAAAGTTGTTAACTAACGTGAGAGAAACCACCAATAATGACATTGGATCTCAAGGTTCAAAGGTACAATCCACGACATGTGAATGCGTTGATCTGATGTCGAACACTGCGAGAGTGAATCGATCGAAGGCCAATGATGTGGACCTTACGTTGAGTGCGATTAACCTACCATTGAGGCATGCGTGCTCCAAGGTACCTAAAAGGGCCTTCAGATTAACTGGATAAAGAGTTGTCAAGAGAAGTGACCTTGATCAAAGGTGTGCCATAATTTTTTCCGCATCATCGACACGAGACAGAGCAGCATGTTTGCGGGAATCAAGACCAACATAGAATCGTAGGGAGGGTGAAAACCGGCAGAAAACTTCTCTTGAACATATCGGCGGCACGACACCGGACTAGGAAGTATTTGAGATCAAGGGATTCGAGGTCATGATGACATGGCAAAGAGCAAGATGAGCTACCAAAAGAGATTACTCAAAACTCATGGAGGCAAACCGATAACAAGACGAGATATCCCCAACCCGACACGAAGTGCGTACAAGTGCCATGTTCAAGAGAGACATACCGCCAAAAATGACAACAATATGGTTCCATTTTCCCGCCATTTCTCCGGCGAGTACCACAATTATTCTTGAAAACAAGCTTGAAGGGGATAGCATAAAGCGACGTATGTAAGTTTTTCCTTCGGAAAAATCCAACCTAGTACATTTTACGCAGCCCTAGGAAGGAGGAACTTGAGTAATGTCATTGCGAAGGTAGTCTCATGCCATTAGAGCTTAAGGAATCTCCGCGTGGGAGAACCGACGTCTTTTCATGTTTAGAGAGTTTGAAAAGACATCAAAAAGTTGTATCCTTAGCATTTCTTTTTCGTAAGTAGTCCCAATATATCCAAAAAGGTAGAAAACTATGTCCGAGAGAACCTCCTAATCTCGATAGGCTAGGGTATTCATGTTTCTTAAATAATCTATCCTAGCCCGAAAAGGGGTAAAATGTATACTAGGTAGATATCGTTTCGCAGCCAATTTAACGAGCTCAAAATGACAAGCGACTCGACAATATTTTCAATTTTAGAGAGAGAAAAGAGCTAAAAGGTGACCGTAGTGAATTTTTCATGTTTTTACCGAGTCTGAAAAAGTATAAAATACAACTCGTCTCTTCGTCAAAACCACATGAAAACCTCGTCGTTGCACAAAATATGTACAAAACATATTCCACGAAAATGACATCAAAATATATTGACAAATATGTTTTAAAACCTATTTTTAGGACTTTTAGTGTTATGAAAGACCAAAAGTGGTAAAAAATATTTAATTTTCACTTTTACCTCTTTGCGCAGCAATAGTGACCTTACTTTCATCGCGATCTTCACCGATGATCGTGACCAATCCAAATGGACCAACCCGAAATTCCGTCTTTTCCAGGTAAGAACCGAACCCTTAGCCATCTTTAAGTTACATTTTACTACATTTTATTGTCATTTTATCCCTTAGGGGAGGATTGGAAAATTCCTAGGTGTTACACAAGAATTTGTCATCGTCCTCAGTACTCCCATCTCGCCCATTGGAGGGTCATTTCTCGCACTTAATAAGGAAGTAATATGCTCTTGCAAATACCATCATTTCATCCCTTTCCATGAGGACAACATCTTCCGTTGATCATTTCCGAGCGTTAATTCTCAAAAACACCCGCTCGTTTTTTCCTCGCGCTAGTAGCCCGTTATGTACTCACACAAATGGGGAAAATTAACATCGAGCCCACGCCAATTGGTGCTCGTCCCAAAGACAGCACCCGCGCCACTCGTTTATGGAAAGTTTAAAAAAAAAAGAGGCGAAGTTTCGACATAACAACTTCGTGGACGAGTCAATGTGGAGTGGTTTCGCTCGAATAACCACGGCCTTACTCCTTGGCCTCGTTTCCACCTATGGGAACCTCCCAAGGGATAAGGCCTCCTTCCACTATTGTAGGGATCCCAACCTCCTCCTCTCCCTCTATAAATATAGCCTTCATCCATTGATGAAGGGGTCAAGGCCGAAAGTATTGAAGTGCCCAAGCTTTGAATCTCCAAATTCCCAAGAGCCTTTGTGCCTCGTAAGAGCCCTCTTTCCCTTAAGGCCGACTCAAGTAAGGAGACTATCGTCAAGAGACTCGGAGAGGCTTTCCTTCTCCGGCGAGCTTGCGAGATTTGAACGACTGGAGACCCATCCAAAGGAGACCACGACGTCGTAACATTGGTTGTAATCTCTTTCGATTGTTATTTAATGAATGATTACGATTATGGTTCCACTGCTTTTCGATTATGTCAATATGAGTAGTATCCTTTCCGATCGATATTTAGTTGCATATGTTGGATTTATGTTTGTATCTCTGTTTGTTTTTGTATGTGTGTGTGTCCATCCGCTGAGATCGTGAGGATCGTGATCCGCCGAGGCTGGAGAACGGAACGCCTTCTTCTTCGATCGTAAAGATTGGATTCCGTGTAGACCTACCTTGGTCTTTTCATTTCGTAACTAGGAACTTGCGTTGTAACATTTCGTGATTGTTGCCAGACCGCCGGCTAGTAGGAATCGTCTCTTATCCATAGAGGGATTTACCTCCTTAACAATTTGGCGAGAGACATGTTCCCGCGTTCAAAACCTGGGGTGAGAGGCCGTCGTTCGCCTCTTGGCTTTAGGGATGCGCACTAGTAATGGACTTGTTCTCCCCGTATCATCGCATATAAAGGGAGACCCACTAGGTTTCTATCCTTTATCCATAGCTAAGTCTGCCACCTTATACCCGTGATACACGGACACAAGATCTGGGGAGATTGCCCGTACGTACGTCAAGTCCTTGGCTGATTTCTTTCATTTTGAAACCAAGGTGTATATTGGTACTACTTCGTTATTTGGTATACCTTTGCCTAGTATTCTCGAGTATCATTTGATCTTTTCTCTGACTCCCTAAATTTGAAAAGATCGTCAGAGCGCTTGTCCTTTCATGCTTGTTTCCAATATGAAATGGTAGAGTCACCTCCTTTGCCTATTTCTCGACTTCAAATATGAAACGTAGAGTTTTGTTTCAATGTTTTAAAATTAACTCGCCCATGAAATATTCCCCATTAAAGTTAGTTTCCTTAGGGTGTTGTTCAAGATTCTTCATGATGGCAACTTTTCCGGAGTTCACCAACCAAGCAATCCCCTCCGATGGGAATCCTCGGTCATTTTCCTCCTTTCGGGAATGTTGGCGCTTCCCACATGGCAACGTTCTCTTCCGGGTTAACCGTTGGATTGCCCGTTTGGTTGTTTTCAACCTCCGTGGTCTCGAATATCTCCACCATCGTTCGACCGCTCCTCCACCGAACAACATCATGTTGATTCTAAGGTGACCTCTCCCATTCTTCGCCCTCGTTTTTGCGTCCTCCTCTTCTACTTTGCTCCGGTGAAAGTTCGTATCTGCTAACTAGGTGGCTAAGAAGAAGAAGAAGAAGTCCGAGCAAAGGAGAGGCTAACTCGCGGCTATTGTACCTATAGTTCTCCTCCTGATAAACCTTCCAACCCTCCACGGAAATTCAAGTTCCCTTGCATGTTGTGCATGGAGACCATCTTCTTCGAGACCGTCTCGGCATTCCCAAGGTACTGCGATGGTCCAACGGTCACCGCCGCGTTCCTTGGCTTCCGGGAGCAGGTTGGGGCACGTCTTCAATTGGTGGCCGGTAACGCTCCTAAGAAGCAAGAAGATCACCGTCCCCCGTAAGTTGTGTGAAGGGCACCACACCACCTTGTCCGTATATGGATGAAGCCAAAAGATTCTTGGACAACGTGTACCGTTTTCTTCCGCCGTGCCTTCCGCCGGGTTAAAACAACTTTCTTTGCGTCCTCCACCGCCCGATCCTATGATTGGTCAAGAGTCATCCTTGGTCGATCTCGTTCCCTCGGAAATTCCAATTCTCAGAATCCATTCCCGACCAACCATTAGTCATGGGATTCGCTGAGCTAGCCCCATCACAGGCATCGTGTCTTTCCGTTGGAGAGTGGATCTCATCTCCCCGGCAGTTCTTCTTGTTTCTTCAGATTCCTCGTACTTGGAGAAAGATTCTCCGTCCCTACACCCCAAGAAGCTTCTCCTCCACTTCGTAATGGGGTCCCGAGGATTCCCTCCCACCTTCGAGATGGAGGTCGGGAGTGAGTTCCTTCTTCTTCCGTAACACTAGGGGAAGACCTTCGTTCGACAAGATCTCTCCAAGTAGTTTGGCCACTTCCTTTGATTGGAGTCGATTGGCAAGATACCGCCTTTCCGTCTTATGTGCCTTTCGAGACCGCGCATGTGCCTGGTCTCGTCGTACCCGCACCATTATATACGAAGGTGCTCTCTCCGTTAGTATTCTATCCTCAACTACCTAGCAAGCTTTCTATTCGCCACCGCTTGCGCCCGTTACGTGCATCCGTTGACTTTTACCGAAGAACAAGTCAACCATTAGGATCTCTAAGGCTACTCGTTACTTTCGCAGGTAAACCGTCCATATGGACGTGATGGTTGTTCCGTGCCCCTTGGATTTCAATCTTCTCTTGGGACGCGATTACACCTGGCGTTGTTATGGGAGTACTTGTCTCCTTTCTTTTCATGTGGTCTGCTTTTCCACATGAAGGACAACATCGTGAACATTGATCACCTTTTGTTCTTTGGTCCCGATATGGCAGTTGCTCGCCATCATCCCTTCCTAGTTTTTATCCACCCGTTGTATCTCGCCTAATCGGCAAGCAGTCAACTATGTGGCTACCTACCCGTGCTCCTCGCCGTGCTCGCGGATGATGCCATTGTGCATCGATGTCAGTACTGGTCCCCGATTTTGTGATTTTTTCCTTCCATCGGGAGTGGAACTCTCGGAAGCGATGACTTCTTGCTCATTATGATGAGATTGTTTCGAGCATGGTTCTTTCTTTTTGTCAAGCTTCCTTAAAAAATGAAACAAGGTTGCTCAGCATTACTGCTTTTCTTTAAAGCCAAGCTCCTTAAAAATGAAACAAGCTCTTTCGGAGCATAGTTTGTCTTCCTCGTTTCAAGCTCCTTAAAAATGAACAACAGGATGTTTGTTAAGGCTCATTTTCTTGTGTCGTTCTTAAAATGAAACAAGCTCTTCGGGAGCGCAGTTCCTTGTCTTGTGTCAGCCTTAAAAAATGGTAAAACAAGGTCGCTTTCGAGCAGTTCCTTGTCTTCAAAGTCGCTCCTTAAAAATGAAACAAGGGTGCCCGAGGATAGTTTCAATGTGTCAACCTCGTTAAAACAATGAAACACGTTCGTTCAATTTGAGTCTTTGATAAGATCTCGTAAAAATCCCACGAGTCTTTCTTGATCTCGTAACTTGAACCTTCACTCCATCTCCGCCTTTCATGTGGATTGAAGCTTGGGGGGCATGTACTCGAATTGAGCCTACCATGTTGGGGGCATGCTTACTATTTCAAGCATAGTCATAGTTTCCGTTTCAAGTCTGTAAAAATGAAACCCGTTTCAAGCATAGTTTATCTTGCTTCAAAACTGTGTAAAAATGAAAACCAACTTCAAGGTAGCTTCTTGACTCTGCTTTCAGTAAAAATGAAACCATTCCATTTTACCTCTTGTGATTTCCATTTTATCAACTCATGGCGATGAGCCCCCAGGTTTTTCACTCATCGTCACTATCCGGCTTCGCCGCCGATCATATGCCTTTCACTTGGTTGTTTTACCCGTTCCCGAGGAGCCGTCGCGAGGAGTGATCTTGTTAGCCAACCTCTCGACCTTTTTGTTCTCGAGTGAAGCCTCCAGACCATTACCGGAACTAGTTGCTACCCTTTATACCACCTGCTCCTCCGTGGAGGAGTCATCTTTCTGTACTTCTTTTCTCGATCAAACATGAAAAGATCGTTTGCCCTTGTCGTTTCGATCTCGTTAAAAGTGGTCGCGAATCGACATCTACCCAAGATAATGCTTACTCCCTTTTTTCTATGTGATAGGATTATTTACGAAAAGGAATACCTCAGCCTATTGCGATTAGGAGGTTTTCCTGACATTGTTTTCTACCTTTTCGTATCCGAGGAACTATTTACGAAAAGGGACCTCGTGAGTTTATTTTTCCGCTCGTCTTTTCAAACTCTCTAAAACATGAAAAGACATCGAGTTCTTCCTTTGTCGATTTCGTTAAACCTAAAATGACATCGGAAATTGTCAACGATGACGTCATTTGAGTTCCTCCTTCCTAGGCTCGTTAAACGTACTAGGATGGATTCGTCCGAAGGACGGATTTATATGACAAGCATATGGTATCCTCTTCAAGCTTGTAAAATAAAGAGGTACTCACCGAGATGTAGGGGGAAATGGAATCAGACGTTGTCGTCGGCGTATGTCACTCTTGAACATGGCACTTGTCCGTATTCGTGCTTCAAGTTGGGGACATCTCATCTCATTTTTTTCACTTGCTTCCATGGGTTTGGGGTAACCTTGACCCCTCTCTCGCTCATTGCCTCGTCACCACGACCTCTGATCCGTTGATGTCAAATACACACAAAGCCACCGTTAGTGCTGCTACATGTTCAAGAGAAGTTGGCCTCGCGAATATCAACCTTCCTCTCGATCCTCATATGATCCCGATTCACAACAAAACATCATGTTCCTCCTCACCTCGTGTCGATGATGTGTTATCATGGCCCACCTTCGATCAAGGTCACTCCTCTCGTCGACTTCAGCTCATTATCCAGTAGTTGATCTAGAGACTCCTTTATGGTACCTTGGAGCCTACATGCCCTCAATGGCAGTTCGTCGCATTCGACGTGAGGTTTTCATCATTGGCCTCCGATCGAGTGATTTCCGCGGGGTGTTCGACAACTCATTGATTCACATGTCAGAGATTGTACCGTAGTACCGAGGACCATCACACACAGGGAGTCCTTTCTCACGTCTCTGGCACGCCTTTTCATCATTGGCCGGGGTGACTTTACGATGTCTCTGCATGTCCACTTCACCACATATTACATGCTCGAACTTGTACTTTGTTTGGGTTGAGATGGAGCCAGCAAGACCGGATTGTGTCCGTTGTAATCCAGCCGATTGTGGATTATTATCGTTATGGCGCACTTCATTGGATGGCTCGCGACTACACTCGAGTCTATTTATTTGATCCTCGCCGGATGGCCGCGCCCATACCTCGGATCCCATTATAGTGTACTGTTTCTCTTGACAGTGTGCCGCCTATACCGCATATACATCATGTACTTGAGATATCGCCTGTATTTTTCTCGCGCAGTTTTTCCCATCTGCCACCACGGAACATGTTCTGTGTTACTTCACCCCCTCTCTCTCGAGCCTCAATACTAGGGGCATCTGTTACACGCACTTGTCATTGTCCCCGCAATTCCCATCTCGTCCATTGGAGGGTTTCAAGTCGACCAATAAGTAGTGTCATGCCTTGCAAATACCATCATTTCATCCATTTCCATGAGGACAACATTCCTTCGTTGATCATTTCCCCGAGCAGACTTCTCAAAAACACCGTTTTTGCCTTGGCGCTAGTAGCCCATTGGTGTACCGCTATCGGGGAAAATTAACACCGAGCTCGCCACCTGGTGCTCCTCATTCTGTTGCACCCACGCCACCTCACAGGTAAAGTTTAAAAAAAAAAAAGAGGCAAAGTTTCTCGATTACAAGAACTTCGTGGATGAGTCATCAGAGGGTTTCGCCCGAATAACCACGGCCTTCCTCCTTTGGCCTCTTGTTTCCACCTAATGGGGAACTCTCATGGCAAGGCCTCCCTTCCACTATCAGATCCCAACCTCCTCCTCTCCTCTATAAATATAGCCTTCATCCATTGATGAAGGGGCCGAAGGGGTCGAAAGTCTGAAGTGCGTAAGTTTTGAATCTCCAAATTCCCAAGAGCCTTGTGTCAGAAGAGCCCTTTCTTCCCTTAAGGCCGACTCAAGTAAGGAGACTATCGTCGAGATACTTCCGGAGAGGTTTTCTCTTCGGCGTAGCTTTTACAGACGTGAACGACTAGAGACCCATCCGAAGGAGACCACGACGTCGAACATTGGTTGTAATCTCTTTCGATTGTTATTTAATGAATGATTACGATTATGGTTCCACTCTATTTTTCGATTATGTCAATATGAGTAGTATCCTTTCGACCGATACTTGAAGGCGTATGCTAGATTTTATGCTTGCACCGTTTGTTTCTCAGACAGGCAGTGTCCATCCATGGAGATCGGGTGATCGTGATTCGGGCCGAGGCCGAGGAATGTGAACACTCTCTTCGTATCGTTACTGGATTCCCAAGTAGCCCTCATCTTTATCTTTCAGCTTCGTAACCAGGAACTTGCGTTGTAACATTTCGTGATTGTTGCTAGACCCTATTGGGCCAGTAGACCGCCCGACCGCAGGGGATTTACTCTCAACACTAGGGCTTTGCGATTGGCGTGGGTTTCGAGCAGCATGCACCGCGCCAATCGGCCATGTTTTACAAGGGTCACGGCCAGAGGTGGCGCGACTATTAGCAAAACAAGCCGTGCTAACCGCGCAACTCAAAATCCGCATCAAATTTCAAAATGTGCAACCAATAGAAAGTAAATTTGAATACCCAAGGGGATTACAAGGTTCCTATGATCAATTGATGGTGTACCAAGCGAAAAAATGGTAATCGAGTGGAAGGAGAAAGAACATAGCGAAGAAGATGAAAAAGCAATGGAAAATGAACAATGGATGAATTCCTTAGGAATTGTGGGCTCAAAAGTTCTTCCTCGATGCCATGTCTCTGTGCTCAACCCGACTGTTTACGCATTCGATCGACATTTGGGATGAAGATCGAGAAGTTCATACTTTGGGAACAAGAGCTTAAGCTCAAAGTATCGATGTATATTTCATCACCGGACCGTCACGCAGGTGCGGGGGCCCTATTCGACCGGGTACCAAGCATTCTGGGGAAAGCATGATGTTAATGGTCATGAATAGGGTGTTCTAAAGGCGTAGAAAGGAACAGAGCAAGTAGCGGACATCCAGACCGTCCCTTACCTAGCACTAGTATTAGTGCTACACACCATTACGTGGGTCATGGGATCGCAAGCACCGCATGAGGCCAATGCAAGACAATTACTTGCTTAAGATATGAACTTTGACCATCTTCAATCAAGTCGCAGTGCTTACAACTATGAACATCAAACGACAACTCACCAAATGCAAGAAGTCAAAACTAAAGCAATTTGGGTATTGCTGATTATGGTATCGTTCTTTTCCGGAAGGATTACCTATTTTTCGGCTAGAGGCTATAGTCCTAGAGCCACCATCGAGAGATCCATGGATGTCCCGATGGGCGCAGACCGATGCCTGACAAGTGTGGGTGGCCAGAAGATGTCCCGGAGGCCGTAGTTTTTTGATTGGCTTTGTCACCGCTGATCGTCGTGAGGATTGGCCCCACGCCCGCACAAATCCTTTACCTAGAGACTCGTACCTTCCACTCCCTCGAGGGAGAGGACCGGACGAAGAACTTGGTAAGAATCATTTTGTATTTTCATGATTTTATGATTTTTTGGAATATATGCATGTTCGGGATGAAGCACTCTTATATGAATTCGCATGTTGCCTTAGGCTACCCTGTAGCTGCATGTCTCCAATGGGAAGAAGGTAGACTCGTCATGACTTTGATCCTCGGTGGTGAGGGTATTGACGAGGAGTTAATGTAGAACCCGGAGGGGGAATCACCCATGGGGTCCTTGACAGGCTCGTTTTGTTCATGGAAAATTTTAAGAACCCCCTAAATTTATATATATAATAAATGGGCAAACTCGTTATACATAGAAAAAATGGAATACGATTTTATTAATAATATAATATGTATATATAATTTTTTGGTTAATCTCTCTCTATGAGATTATATTCTCTTTGTAAAATCATGGCAGGAATCACCGCATAAAATGGCGAATCACTACTACAAAATGGTGAATCGTTGTCTAGTGGAGTTCGAGGTGTTGGTTCCAATGAAGATATCCTAGTTGAACTAAGAGTAGAAGGAAGAGAACCACCGAGACCAAGCATGGTACATAGTACCGAGGAAGTAGTTCTCATAGCTTGGAAAACACATTCTTCTAGTTCTCGCGGGCGTAGTGTTGTTGCTCATGCTACTACTAGCATCGATATTGAGGTTGGAGAGGAGTTTCTAAAAATGGGGATCTTGCGCATCATTTTGTTTCAACAACTTTCCAACACAAGTACCATGCCTCCTCGCCGATTTCTTCAATGACAGTAATGTCGAACAAAAACTAAAACCCCAATAAGTAATGATCGCATTCAATACGACAATCCCAACACACCTCCAAACCTACAACAGGTCTCTAATGGCCTACTACGCACATCCAAACCAACTAACTCATGTAATAATTGCAATACCTACCCACATGGCACCGAAGGGAAAGGAGTCAATTCTGGATTACTTAAAGGATGGTATAAATATAAACATAAAATAGTGTCAAAGCAATTGCCCATTGTCATGCACTATTGCTTGAGTCATTTTCATGCAAGATTGCTTGAGGGCAAGATGCCTACCAAGAAATTAGAAATTATCAATTTAGGTAAGTGATAAATTTATATTTACTTACAAAATAATCTCAAAGAACCCCAAAAAAGGACAACCCGATTTCATCCACCAATATAGAGTTTTTTATAATTTCTATAACCGTTGCTTTTTCATGCCATATTATTCTTCACTAATGAATTACCATTACAATTTTCATAGCTCTCCATCGCTAAAATATCCTTGCTTGAGATGGATAAAAAAATGGTAAAATATTATTCACCGATGAATTTTTATTATAATGGATTCTCTCATGGCCATTTTTATATTCATTCATAAATACATGTTTGTATCCATGTATAAACCTCTCATTGGTTATTAGATCCGGCATGAGATGGATTTATCTTTCATTGTTCTTTCTTTTTCCGTTCTTTCTTTTAATAAGACTTAACAGACCTTAGCTTAAGATGGATTTATCTCGTTTCTTTAAACGTGCTCTCTTAAGAGAATCACATTCAAATTTATTTGCATTCTTCTCTGCAACCAAATAAAATATTTCAACAAGCACTAGACAAAATGAAATCGGTAAACTTGTCAATTTATTGAGAAATAACATGCCATTCAAAAGTGGGAAAATACATCTTCATTTCACGTGAAATTAAGTCCCGAGCGTATCCGGTCAAACTAAGTCACACATAGAAAAAGAGACCTTCAATCCATTATAATTCATGGTCCGTAGATGTAGCAATGGGAATTTGTTACTTGCCGTGGCGTGAGATCCGCAGATAAAGAATTCTCTTGTGGTATTTGCTGAACCTGCACGCAGTATCAATTTCCGTTATGATGTTAACAACTATAGAGTAGTGCCGTAAAAAAACTCGCCTACACCATGAATTTCATCGTAATGCCACCGCATAGAAATTTGCGTATCTATTTCTAATGCCATACAAGTGCCACGAAGGCGACCTTATACAAGTGGCAAAGAGGGATACATGAATATGAACATTGAGTATATCAAAGACCAGGTACTTGAACTTGCAAGGACCCCCCGGTCCCGCCGCGTGTTATAAGAATTACAATCGGTACATTTTCTTTGATTGACCTAATTCCCGTGCGAAATTGTCCCGAATCTTTGTGATAAGTCGTGTGAATAATCTTTGTAGTGGAGTTAGAATGATGTCTTGTGTAATTGGGGTTCGAATTCAATGGGTAATGGTAGCAAGAACGCATGGACATACTCTTTATTCTAGGTTTTTATAATGCCTCGTATGCAATTGGAGAAATTGAGGGTGTTAGGATATTGTTCTCTTTGTGTGAAATTAAGACCGTAATTTTTTTAAAGTCCGACCGTATGTTCTATGGCGAAGAACCAATGTAGTATACACTACGCTCGGGTAATCGGGAACCTGGCCGGAAGCCATTATGAGCAATTTCCCCTTACATAGATGAAGAACCTTGCTCCGCATTATACGTGTCTTGCTCGAATTAGCTTCAGGCAATCGTCATAATTTCCACTAAGAATCGGTTAAAACTGCATGATGTAGAACCCTAAGACTCATCGAGCAAGGGGTTGGTTAAATATGGTTGCGATGTTGTAGATGGGTCATGCAAGTAACCAGAGTATCAAGTTATAACGCGGAGGAATGTTATTAAAAGGAATAGAGCTTGACTCAGATCACAAAGGTGGAACACAACCTCCGAGCCAAGGGTCGTCGTGGGAACCAAGAAGTATCAAGAAACTGGAGGCGAAGACGCGTTTTCGCGAGTTGAAAGGCGTAAGCTATTTTTATAAAAATAGTGATATCACAAAGTGAATGACATGCATCCTTGAATAGTTTTAGAAAATACTTTCATCGTGCTCCTTTTTGAGTATTAACACTCGACCACAAAAAAATGCGAAACTTCACGAAGATCGTCGAATCATCCAAATTGGCGTGATACTCCATCAACCGGATTGGGAGAGGGTGTTACATGTAATTTCGTAAATTAAATGAAATATAAACCGTCGTAGTAATGTTATGCTTCATTGTTGAAAGCGCTTTGCTTGGTTGTTTAAAAGGTTCGCTTTATTGTGTTAATATTTCATGGTAAAGTTCGAGTTATATCTATATTCCTAATGCCTTCTCAATTGTATAATGAATATTGATGTTGTAGATAAATTTATTGAAATTGATTTGGAATAACATTGTCCAAGATATTCATGTCTATTGCAACTCAATGTTTGTAAATTGTATGCAAGACATTATTATCTTGGGTAATGTAAATATTCAAAACATTGGAGTATAGTTCAAATAAATAGCAACATGCTTACAACATTGTTCGGTTTTGTCAAGTCTTTAGGCAACATTGGCTGATAAAATATCCGTAGAAGACGTTCTCCTCAAACTTGAAATAATGGTATATATGCAATAAAAAAATGGTAGTACTCAAAATGCATAAAGTCCGGTAGTGGATTTTCTATGAAATTTCTCTAAACTTTAAAAAATTTTGAGAGTCAATGAATGGGGAAAAAAAATTTAGAATACATAGATAATTGTAAAAATATAATCGTGGACTATGAACTTCATTATTAGTAACTTTGATATATTAGAAAAAATTACATTATTGTGAGAGTATAAATACTTAGAGATTTACATGAGAAAAATATCAAAATAACAAATCAAAATAGTTTATCCAACAAATGCAACAATATCCCACAAAATTTGTCTTGGCATCTCCTAAAATCATTATTTATTCAAAGATTATGTCTCCCCATGTTACGACCAAATGGAGAAACAATATTAGTCAAATATTTGCTTTCAACCTAAACCTTTAGGTTCGAAATTTGTAAACTCAGAAAAAAAAAAAATCAGCTTGATTTTAAGTTCAAAAATAAGTTCCAATTAGGATTTTGTGTCTCGAACTTCTCCAACAGTAACTTGGGCCTCTTTTAGATTGTTTGTGAACCCTTTGCTAGTGATCGAGCCTCATTTCCTCCCTTATAAATTTCCGATTGGGCCTCACCATATCCTCTCAAATCCCTACCACCGCAAAACAATAAACTTCACCAAGCTCACCAAGGCGCAACTAGTTGTAAACCTTCCCTCAAGCCTCACTCACTCCTCACCAAGTGACCAAATGTTTCATTTATAAACATTTCAAAAAATCATTATGGAAGAAAATGCTGCAGACACAACCAATCCCATCATAACGATCTCCTTAATATTATGCTCAACATCACATGTGAGTGATTGTCAACTAATGCCTATATGTAACCCACCACCATCGTAATGACCTCCCTAATATTATGCTCAAGCATCCTCATGCATTTGTTCTCGAATATTGCCTATATGTAACCTACCGTATGTATGTAATCAACCCCAGACTTGTAATTTATGTAATGTTTCAATATGTTCATAAAAAAATTCAAATTCAAATCGAACTTAATCGAAGCAACCATGAAATCCATTGGAAATTAATGATCATCCTGTTGGAAATTAATAAAATTATCTTATCTTATTGAATTCTCATTTTCAAAAATCTTGTTCCCACAATCTACCATTCCCACCGTGTAGTTGTTTCATCACATAAGAAGCACAACCCGGGATGTGAATGACACATCCAACCTGCTTTTACCACATAAACCCTCCTAGATATAGAAGACATGTGGACTTACACCGCCGAGAGGCAAAGGAACACAAAGTTTTTTCCTTGATGTGAGTTAATCCTATTGTGCATGAACCACTACACCGCCAACACATCAATTATCATCCAACCGTGAGTGGCATACTTCACTCCCACAAGATCAATACCATGTTCAACACTCCTTCAAAAAGAAAAGTAATCGCTCAAGCAACCAAAACATCCCTATGTACCGACCAACTCCTAGAAGACCGTACATAAAAACAAAGAAGTTAAACATCAGAGTACAAAATTGACATTTTCTACTTCCATCCAGACAGATAGTATGGTTATTGTGTAAAATCAGAGAGAAGTCAATATGAAGGACATGTACCATTATGATATTTGAGTAAATGCACAAGTTTCTTGCCAGTTGAGCAAGATCTACCGGGGACAAGTACAACTAATCATGATTCAATTCATTACTGTGGAACAAATATTCCCAATCCAAAAATTTCATTTACTTTCTTATGTAGTCTATACACTGTTACCTACCCCAAAATGCCTATGGGAAATTACGATTGATCAAAAAATCATAATGCTCCACCTCAGTAGCCACTGATATCAAAGACAAAAAAAAATATCTTCTTCAACAAAAATGCATTGCTTGTTAAAAGATTACTCACATAAATCATTTAAAAAACACAACAATTATTGATAAAGAGACAACATATTTCTTCACAAAAATTGCAATATTCTATCTAGTGCTTTGACAACTCACCATGTACCCATTTTTTCCTCGCTTTTAAACAAGCTTCTATTACAGAATTCCCACAGAAATTCATCGATGGTTTCATCTAGATTACAAAGTCAAGGAAAAGCACACTATGTTTAGCCAATCGTGTACTTAGTCAAGAATACTATCACGAATCATTCCCATATACAAATTTATTCCAATGAATTGTCAAAGCTAGAGATTTTTGACAAAATTTTCGAGTCAATATTCCACTACAATCCCGAGAAAATATTGCGTAATTAATGAGAAATCTGCTAAGAAACATAGACTTTCAACATACATGAAGCAAGAAGAGAATATTCATAAAATAGTGGACTAGAAATGGATTGCGTAAGACTAAGGGGAATTTTCAAATGGGGAAAGCAACAACTCTTCGTGCATTTTTGGAGAAAGAATAAAAAGAAGGGTGGAGGAAGAGGAAGACAAGCAGGTAAGGTCATATTTATTTGTAAACTCTAGTTGTTACATATCTGCCCGTATCTCAATAACAACAACAAAGTCACAACTTACAGAATTCCTCCAAAGACTTTCCGTAATCATCGCGATTAGTTGTACTTTGTACAAAGTACCACAAATTCTCTTTTACAATATATAAGGTAGTGACAAACTCTTTGAGGAAATTTCCATTGATATACATCCATAATGCCAAATTAGTTGCCGAATATATGAAAACATGCATATTTGTACATAAATCAAGATAGAAGAGGCCATCAACCATAATAGAACATTAATGATTACTTGTTTCAAGCATCAACCATCATAGAACATTAATGATTACTTGTTTGGAGCATCAACCATCTAGAATCTAGATTTTATTAATTACAAACAATCATACAAATTTTGAAGTCATACAATAGAAAACTAGACCATTAACTTAATGAATGAAATAGGTCATCTAGCAACTACCAACAATAACAGAAGGACCAAATAGTTAAAGCTTACAAAATAGGATATCTACAGCATACATACTGAAATATGAAGAACAAAAGGTCCAAACAATAAAATGAGCTAGTTGCCAAACACCTCTCTCTAAGTGTTTACCAATTCGAAAGCGCCCATTTTCAAGTTGTTATCAAACAAGTTCAAACCATAGATGGGGACTCCTAGCACATATTCCAATTCCAAAAAGAACATTTACCCAAAATTTATACTGATTTATAACATAGTAGGGTTCCAGGTATTCCTCCCATTTTGCAAACATTTCTTTGAATGAATACAAATGAGTCACAAAGGTTTGTTAACATAAGAGGCTTCCCATCATCACTTACGCTTTGAGATAAGAAATGAATTTTTTATCATAAGACTCAGTTCGTGTGATTGTGTAACTTGTCCTACTTCACCCTTGGAAGTCATGTTACATAAACAAACACCTTTTTAATAAAAGTGATAAAATTTGGGAGTGTTAGTTGTTTGACCCGATCTCAAAGGTCTATTATGAAGATGGGGCTAAAAGAACCTAGTTTTCTCAAAGTATTCAATTTCTAAAGCAATTCCATCATCATGTTCAACTCATAATTTAAGAAAATAGAATCCAACAACTCTCTCATGAACTTATATGCTTCACAAATATTTCAATACTAGAATGAGAAATTGCTGTTGTACCACAAAATATCGACATAATATACAAAAAAAATCTATATGAATTGACCATGAAAAGAGGAACACGCTGATGTAATATGTTCAAACAAATTTCCACCTACGTCCTTGAATCAATAGATTCCAAAACTCATTTTCAAGTTGTTATCAAACAGCACAAACCACAAATGGGGACGTTTGAACACATATTCCACCTGCGTAAAAAAAATTTGCATCAAAATTTTTACTTGGATTTATAATATAGTACTGTGAGTATTCTTTCCATTTTGTAGTTTGAATGAATACAAACGAGTCAAAAAGGTTTGTTAACATAAGAGGCTTCCCATCACTACTTACGCTTTGAGATAATAAATGAATTTTTGATCATACTGTGCCCGTGATTGTGCAACTTGTCCTACTTCACCCTTTGCTGGTTACATAAAAAAACACCTTTTTTATAAAGGGTGATAAAATTGGGGAGTGTTAGTCGTTTACCCAATATCCAAGGTCTATTATGAAGATGGGGCTAAACAAACTAGTTTTCTCAAAGTATTCAATTGTAATATGCTTCAATAAATAGATGACACCTTTGTAATGATGCTTGATAAAATGACAAAATAGAGTAACATACTTCTTAATATGAGGAAAATAATGCCATAAAATAATATGAGCACAAACTTGATTATAATACCCATATCTACAAAATCCATAAAGGTGCATGTTTAAAATATCTATAAACTCCATAAGCATAAAGGTGTATATGATGTATTGGTGAATCTCCATTTAAATACACATAAATGGACTTCAAGAGAATGCTTTATTACTATCTGTACTCCAAGGCACAATCGTATCTTCGATCTCTTCAGCCTAAATGATGCAATTCTCCCTTTATTGAAGAAACAAAATAAACTAAATCCGCCTAGGGTGATCGAGAAACCACCGAAGTTGGGTTTGCTTACTAGGTGAGATTCTCAAATCTCACCGAAGGAAGCTTGAGGATCTCACCTGAAATCCTCTCTGAAAACTCGCTCGAGCCCTCAAAAATATCACAAAGAAAGATCTCTAATTTGTTTTTCCATGAGTTTCTCTCATTCCTCCTCCTCTTTTATAGACGGGCTACTTAGAAAAACCAAGGGCAACAAATAAACAACCAAAAGGAAACCATGGGAAAATACAAGAAATACCATAACAATACCATGGGTCAATACCAACAAGAAATACCATGGGTCCATTCTATCCACTTTGACTGATCAAGAAAGGGGATATTACAAATTACCAAAGATTGCTTGTCCTCAAGCAATCCACTTTCTCATCATCCACAACCGAAGCATTTTACGTTGATACCAGGATCCCATACAATCCGATGTGCCCTCCATGTTGATGGTCCTCGAATGGATCCTCCAATACCCGGATCCCAAACAATCCTCCCACTCAATCCTCCCCTCAATAGATTTACCTCCGGATCCCAAAACAATCCTTTCTCTAATGGATTCTCCCGAATCCCAATGCCGCCCAAATTTTGGGACTTTGTGGGTTATGGTACCATTTCAACCTCCATTGTTGTCCGCACCAAGTGGTTCAAGCTCGTACCTTGCCTTGGATATAGGTATCCTCCAAATAATCAACCCATTAATAGAATACCAACTCATAATCTCTCGCCAATCCATACTGAAAGAATAAGACCGCAAATATATTATGTTGATGTTGTTTGATGCTCAATTCATGCTCCTCTACTTGGTTACCCAACATGATGTATTTGGAGAACTCCCCGCCCTACTCTTCCCAATGTATAAAGGTGGGTTGTTGGTACAAAGATTTATCTATGTATTCTTTTGTAGAGGGCTGCTCTAGAACTCCCAATTGTACTTTCGTCGCCTTGTGAGGGATTTGAGTTGTTCCTCAACACTAGACAACTTGGTATTTGATTCGGCACATACCCCTATGAGTTCCTCAATTTTTATGTTCTCTCGTAAAGGGCAATGTCTCTGATCATTCGTAATTTCTTCTTCAACAACATAAAAACTTTGAAATGCTTGATCCTTTCTCGAAAGTCTTCTAATGACAATTCTAGTGTCGGCTCTCACTGCTCCCCTCTCAGACCGTTTTTGCACCCAACGCCCAATGACCACATCTTCAACTTTAATCTTTGATTGGCCCTTTAGAAATGACTCATCCGGTGACACTATCTTTTGTCTTGTCAAGTTTACATGATCATGCTCATCATATCTGCTTCATTATCGGCTCTCATTTGATTCTCCTTGGGTGTATTCATCTTGGACCTCTTCACATGTGAGAACCAGCTTTTCATCCCCTCTCCGAAGGCTGTCAAACATGGATACCTAGATCATGTTCAGATCGATTGCCCATATTTTTATGGATGTCCATTGAATTTATAGATTCAACTACCACATCATTAGGAGGAACCGCATCTTTCCTTTCATGTACTTTGTCAAGTTGACTAATCAGCCTTGTCTTGCAAGTTTCTTTTAAGAGCATGGTGTTATGTTCCTCACTATTTGTACTTGACTCGCTTCGTATCCTTCATAGATCCTCTCGAAAATTAGAAATTCCATCTACAAAAGATTTCCCATGATTTGAAGTAATCTCCTTGTTCTATCTTTGTTTCCTTCTTCTATCACCTCGGACAAGAATGTTTAAGGGCTCAAGGTCCCTTGCATAAAACATAGTCCTCTCCTCCTTATTTCATTCTTGTCAAGTAATTTTGTTCTTGCTTTGATTATCATTTTGGTCTATGGAGATATGGCTACTTAAAGGACCATATAACCTCACTAGTACATCAAGGATTTTCTCGGTTGTTTTTCAAAATTCTTCAATACGATCCATCTTCCGAACACCCTTTTTTTTTTTTCTCTTTTGTGCTCCCAAATGCCTTCAAATATTTTCACAAATTTAACCTACGTACTTATAAATGATTTTCCATTCACTTATGTCTCCCAATAAAAATAATTTACCAAAATAAAAATCCAACTAGGGTGATAAATATCACTTTAAGTGAGAAATGTTGGCTAGGGTAAAAATAAATTTAACCGAAGTTCTCAGATAAAACTCATCACTGGCAGATGCACAGCCTTTGATACCACTATAATATGCTTCAATAAAGAAATGAAACCTTTTGTAATGATACTTGATAAAATGACAAACTACAGAGTAACGTACTTCTTAATATGTGGAAAGAATGCCATAAATAATATGACACAAACTTGATTATAATAATTATAATCAGCAAATCCATAAAGGTGCATGTTTAAAATATCTATAAAACTCCATAAGCATAAAGGTGCATATGATGTATTATGAATCTCCATTTAAATACACATAAATGGATCAAGAGAATGCTTTATTACTATTCCGTCCAAGGCACAATCAGACCGATCTAAAGGCCTAAATGATGCACACCTCTTGCTGAAGAAATAAAATAAACTAAAACCAGCTAGTGGGACTTATAGAAACCACCCAAGGTTTGTTTAATAGGGTGAGATTCTCAACTTTCACCGAAGGAAGCTTGAGGATCTCACCGAAATCCTTTCTGAAAACCTCGCCCGAGCTCCTCAAAAATATCACAAAGAAAGATCTCAATTTGTTTTTCCATGAGTTTCTCTCATTCTTCCTCCTCTTTTTAAGGGGGACGTAGCTACTTAAAAACCATGGGCAACACTGGGTCAAAACAACCAAAAGGAAAAACCATGGGCAAATACAAGAAATACCATGGGTCAATACCATGGGTCAATACCAACAAGAAATACCATAATCCATTCATCCACTTTGACCGGATCAAGAAAGCTGGAGTATTACATCAATTTCTAAAGAAAATTCCATCATCATGTTCAACTCACGACGGAGGCAATAATCCAATGAACTTCTCATGAACTTATATGCTTCACAACATTTCAATACTAGAACAAGAACAATTGTACCATTTGTTACCAACATAATATACAAAACAATGAACATCTACAGAACTGACCATGAAAAGAGGAACACTGTATGTATTATGTCAAACTAAATTTTACCTACGTCCTTGGAATCAATAGATGCCAAAACTCATTTTCAAGTTGTTATGAAACAAAGTTCAAACCACAAACATGGGGACCTTGAACACATATTCCAATTGCAAGTCAGCACTTGCATCAAAATTTCTACTTGGATTTATAATATAGTATTCTCGTGAGTATTCTCCCATTTTTCAGCTTGACTAAATAAAAATGAGTCACAAAGGTTTGTTAAAATAAGAGGCTTCCCATCATCACTTACGCTTTGAGATAAGAAATGAATTTTTTGATCATACTGTGTTCGTGTGATTAGGCATCGTGTCCTACTTCACCTTTTGAAGTCATGTTGGCATAAACAAACACCTTTTAATAAGGGTGATAAAATTTGGGAGCAAGTTAATACCTCGTTTGACCCGATCTCCAAGGTCTATTAGGAATATGTGGGGTTAAAACAACTCAGTTTTCTCAAAAGAACCAATTTCTAAAGAAAAATTCCATCATCATGTTCCGCTCATCATTTGAGAAAATAGAATTAGTTGGAATTTATCTATATGCTTTAGGAACATCTAAATACTAGAACAAGAGACTCCGTGAGCAAACATGGCCACACAAGCTAAAACTAAATCTTGAATAAACCATTTCGTTAGGATAAAATAAATATAAATCCAAGGAAAAATTTGGTTACTTCATGAAGGATGTAGGAAATTACATTTATAATGAGTTTATGTACAAGCTTGAGATATCCGTCAACAATCTCTTCCAAGCATTTTTAATCCTTAAATTTTTGCCTCAGTCCACTAACGCAAAAAATTCTTCAGCTCATGAGAATGCAATAACATTATCTCCAAGCCTTGATCTTGGTCTTAGCCATGGACCCTTTATGTCTTTTCTTGGTCCATTTCTCCACTACCCTACCTCTATTCCATTCTACAAATATCTCCATCAACTCCTCGATCGTTATTAAACAGTGCATGATAAGCTTCAAAAATAAATTTCAGGTCTCTATATTCCAAGCCATCAACCAATTTTATAAATACTTTGACACAACTTTCTCCTCAACTGTTACCATGTGTTCATTCTTCCAATAAAAGCAAATGGATATATCTATTGTGAATGTCATATAGTGTAGCTTCACACTGTCAATTTTAGTCTTAAAATTTTTCGATAGGAAACTTAGCCCAATTTATCTTCGAACAAGGGATGATTGGGGAGATCGTATTGCCTAATATACTTCAAAAAAAATTGTACCATGTGTTACCAACATAACATACAAAACATCTACATGAACTTACCATGAAAAGAGGAACACCGTGATGTAATATGTTCAACCAATTGCCACCTACGTTTTGGAATCAAGAGGATGCCAAAAACTCATTTTAAACTTGTTATCAAAATGGGGTCAAACCATAGATCTAGACCTTTTTTAAAAGATATTCGAATTGCAAGTAAACAACATTTTTTTGCATCAAAAATTCTACTGATTTATAATAGTAGTCTATGAGTATTCCTCCCATTTTTCACTTGAATGAATACAATGAGTCACAAAGGCTTGTTAACATAAGAGGCTTCCCATCATCACTTAAATTATCTTTCACCAACACATAACTGATTTCATTTGATAATGTACATTAATTCTACCCATGCCATCTTCAAATTTCCAGTGACTTCTGTGCACAACCAACAGCATCCCACCAATCAACTCCAACCGAGAGGCCCCACCAAAATATGTTAATGGATAAAGGAATAATCAAACCGTAGGCTAGTGAAATAAACCAAAATAGAAATACAAAGATGAAGCAAGATGACAAGAAAAATCAACTTACATAATTGTCCGTTTATAGCTCTGTCTTCAAAGTAAATCGTATTTACACATCTTTCCCTTGAATACTTTGACTAGCAGGAGGTGGAATACGTAGAATTCTTCGGGTACAATTAACTTCTTGTCATATCATGCCAAATGAGGTCGTACAACAACTTGTAGAAGGGAATGGCCGGGTAAGCAAATAAAAACCCTAATCGTGGCACAAGAGTAATCTATGAGATTAAAGCCATCACAAGAGAATAAATGAACATCGCCATATCAAAAAGAAAAAGAAACCTCCCTCCATGACTTGAAAAGACAATTTTTGTTAAGATTCCACGCGACCGTGTTGATTAGCTAGGTCGAGTTTAATTTGTCAATATTTCCACCATTTGAATCTAATCGATGTCCGTATCGACAAATTTCTAGGTGTAGCAAGGGGTCGAGAACCTTGAAGTATTTGTTAGAGATATGCTCTTATTTACTTCTGTGGTCTAGATTGCTGTCATTGGTGCTAGTCCACCAAATTTTGTATTAGAATTTTCAAAAGGGGATGGCAAAGCAACTTGCCGACGTGAACTTTCCCACCGCCGCACCCTCCAACCGGCCAGAGATGGCCCCTCATCGTGGATTGTATGATAAATATTGGCCGATGGAATGTAATTTGGAGGCTGTTAGTATACTAAAAATAATAGTTAATTCACCCATATTTGCATCGATCAATATTTGCTCACAAATCCACGCTAGTGGATTGAAATATAAAAAGACTTAGTAAAAGCATTCAATGTCAAATTATATTGCATACAAGATATTACTAGTATTTAATGTTAAACATGTCTTAGTTAGGGACCTGCAATTCGTATGCATCTGCCTTATACCGTTTAATTATTGTTGCCATTCTAAACTTACATCATATAGCATGAAAGACAAGGTTGCTTCTAAACATAGAGCTCAATTTCAATTATAGGAGACCTAATGATAACGATATAAGCAAGCTTATGAATCGTAAGAAGAAGAGCAAGCAACAACTTTTTCGACGCCCTTGTTCTTACACCTCCAATGCAAAGTAACAAGAAAAATACTTTAGAAGTTTGAAATTTTGTTTCCATTGAAAAGATTACTCGCTTCTTTAGCACTCATTGGAGGACAAGCTATACGAGGTTAAGAGGTTTGGATATTTATACATTTTATAGAGACAAATGTAAATATATATATATATACATACTCAAATTTGCCCAAAGTTTTCTCGCAGACAATATGCTTCCTCGAGTCGTGTGAGACCGTTGCAGAAGAAAACTCTTCATACCTCACCTACACTCATGTCTAATCTAATATACAAGTTTGGCTTTGCTTCGTACTCGTCCTAGTTACTTTCACCTTGAGGTAACTACATTCATCATCAATACCATAATTTTACATCCAATTTAGACTCCCAAAAAAAATAAAAAAGCTAAGCACAAACTCCCAAAAGGAAGTAACAATTGTAAGCATATTATAAATTAGTATCCCGCAATGTGTAAAGAAGACTCTCCGTTTACACAACAACATATAATGTTAAATTTAGAATAAGAGAGAGAAAGTGTACTATATTTCAGTTAGTAAAATCTAAGAGATCACCCCGGAGTATATCGAGCATGTGAATAGGGTGTTCCTTGCAGTAAGATAGAAAATAAAATTGTCTCGTATGCCTTTTTATTCCCCGAAGAGAGTGCACATTTCATATCAAGAACTCCCCGCACACAAACGACATTAATACAATCACTATTTACAAGAACACCTAGTAGACAATCAAAACTTCCAAAAAAGTCTCCCTATAGCTAATTACAATAATAAAGAGGTAGTTGAACTATGAATATTAAAATATATTAAGGAATACATATGTGAATTTAGAAGGTATTCAATGCTTTTGGATTTAAACATGTTACCTCTTAAAACCAAACACATGCTATTGCACTGATTGCTGAACTTATGAGGATTTACCCAGAATATCTAGAATTTGACTGTCACTACAAAGGTCAAACAATTGACCCTCTTTGTAACCATCATATTTCAAGAGATTCCAGGAATCAGCAATCAGCATAAGAATACCTTTGCTACTAAATGTTAGAAACCACAACTACCTTCCATGCTTGTAAAACAGCCTTGGTTTCACTCGATCAATCTCGAAAGAATCATAATAAGCCGATGCGGTTCCTTTGGTTCCACTAGCATTGGTGGCATGGTCACTATTTTGTGAAACCAACATTCTAATATCCTTAGCATTATGATCAACTTCCACTTTTATCCCAGGTCAACGAACTCAGCTCCGCCTTGGCATCAAAAGTGTAACGTATCAAAGGAATTTCTGTTCATGCCAATAGTATCCTACGATGAATGCTACAGAACCTAGTACATAGACAAGCTTTCATTAGCTACCTAGGGCTTATTTCCGTTTCCAAATATCAATAATTCTTTCCAAGAAAAATCTATAATAAGAAAAAATATTATTTTAATATATTCTAAAAGGTGAATATGTCGAAATCATGCCACAAATTGAAAGGAAATAAAATATCTTTCTCAAACCACCAAATATATAAAGAGAACAATAATGATTATAATAATAAAACTAGATTTATCGATCTATGTGCATGATATGAGACTCATAAGCATTCAAGTGGACTAAAATATATGACCAAAACAAACCAAAATTTCAAACTCAACAAAAAATCCTCTAAACAAGCAACAAATAAACCACTAAAATTTTCAAAGATATCAAAGCTGCATATGAACACAATTTCATGTACTTGAATAAGCCCATTGTTGCTTAGCATTAGACTTCTTAAATTAGTTATTTATCATTTAATACTATGACACATCTATGTGAAAAGAAACAGGTCCCAACTTCATCAAATCTGATTTCATTTCCAATCAAAGACCAAAACCAACTTCATTTTCAATACCAATATAAAATCACATATTTTCCAAATATCAGCAATTTATTTTCCTATTAGCAAATATAAAACTCAAACCTAAATAAAATTCCCAAACACGTTAAATATATACTATTAAAATTTTCCAAGATGTCAGAGCTAGACATCAAGGGTAGTTTCATGTACTTGAATGAACCCATTGATGTTTTGCGTTAGTCTTGTTAAATTAGTTATTTATCATTTAATACTAGTCAAACACTATCTATGTGAAAATAAATAGGTCTCTAATCATCAAATCTGAAATTTTCATTTCCTATCACAAATAAGAAACAAGAAATGTAAGGATTAAATATGAAACATCAATCTTAAAATAACACGCATGAAAAAGAAATGTAGCTGCAATGTTACAATGAAAAATACAAAAATATAGAACCCATTTTTATCCGAATTTGACATGTAGTAATCTTGCATGATCAACGGAACATGTATACCAAACAAGAGTCCTAGGGCATTTCACCTCTCATTGTCATCTTTGTCATCATTTTCCACATTGTGAACATGATCTTATCCAGATGTATTGTCATTATGAGCCTCCAAAACATTATGTTTTGTATCAAGTTCATTAGATAAATTTGCTATATCGTTTTCTCCCCTTCTCTATCACAATCTCGATTGCCAAAGCACTAGTGCTCTTTTCATATGGAAAATTTTCAACGTCATACTTTTTTACATATAATCTTAAACATGTATCCACATGTTTATCAAAGTTTTTTCCCTCAACTTTGACTTCAACAATGATAATGCACTAAAATTCTCTCATCCTCCACTGATCCCAAAATCATGGCTTGACACAAATCGCTAACTTGAAATATTCTCGATATGTTTTCACAGTATTGGCTAGCTCCTGAAGTATTCCATAATCTTGTTATAGCACCGTTCTCTATTAGATTTCCTTTCCAAAAAAGGATATTTATTCCACATTGTTTCGTAAAAGCGTCCACCTTGTTGATACAATTTTGATGAATCTAAAATACCTTCAATCGCTTTCCCTCCATGTATCGAGACTTTTCTTGGAAAAGTGGTTCACTAAACATTTTAATTCTTTTGAAAATTCCGCTTTTAAATTTATTGGAAATTGACTATTGTTCCAATATTAAGGGTATACCACACACATGGCCTCCAAAAATTTAGCTCGAGGAAATATTTCTCCTATTTTCGATGACAGGATCTTGGGTACTTATCAAATTTTGTCTCGTCAGCAGATCACAATATTATCAAACTGGTCTCTTGACACGGGCAAGCTTTGGTGATTTGTCCCATCTTACTAATATAATGAAAGGGGAGCATATACCTGGCGTAATCGTGATACGTAGTATCCCTCTTTCATCAAACGCCAAAAAAATTTCGCATTTTCTATATTGATGATCTTAGTCCAACTTGTAAACTCTAGACTAGTAAAAGAGTATGGCATCATATATAAATTATCCAATTCAAAGCATGATGAATTTCTCGCATTTGTGTATTCGGCTATATACATTGTAACATTCTCGAGACATTTTCAACAGGACATTCATTTCATGTAGCATGGGAAGAATTCCACCTATGTCAATAATGTTTCTATATCGCTAGTTGGAAAAGAAGATTCGAGCTTTGTCTACATTGTAGCAATTTTCATACATCAACCTCACTAAAGATTTGAACTTCAATAAATAGTCTTTGAGCCGGGTCCATTTAATGAGATCCATCTTGTATCAACATCTTCGCAGTTTTTTTCCATCCGTAACACCATCTACAAACTTGCTTACTATTTTAAATGCAAGATTCATCCCATGAGCCATACAATGAATATTAATCATATATGGCAAAGTTTCTGATAGTTGTAATCTAACACAAAGACCATTCCTTTGTCCTTGCATTAATCGATGCTCCATCCGCTCCAACACATACCAACTTTTTTGCAATCATTAAATGATCCGCACCACTTTCCTTCAAAGGTTAAGAACAAGTTCATAAATATTTCCACCGTAGGTCTCTCTCATATTTTTAATCTCAAGTAGATAGAAAGCCTAATATGGTCATTAACCATAAATCCCTGCGTATCCATGAAGTTAATATCAGGCCATAACCTCATCCAAAGACAATGCCAAAAGCTAGCATTTGAAATCTCTTGTTTCAAATCATCATTTTCTTACTTGAGCTAGATATCTTGGCCCATTCCCAACCACTAATAATAAGAGCAAATGAGAAGATGGAAAAGCCATACGTGAATAAAAGATAAAAATTTACTTGATTCGGATAATATTTCAGGACGACCTTTACATAAGATGTTAAATATAGTGCTCAATTGTATCGTCTTGGATAACAAACTTCTTTCCATTTTCTTTTTCAAATTGAGAGATGATGGTTCCTCCACTTTCCTTTGTGCTCTTTTCTTACTTATTAAATATTTTTTTCTATTCTCTATAGATTGGCTATGTCGAAATTCCTCCAAATATTTCCATCCTGACAACAGATTTCTCTTTACCATTTACTATTTTCTTTTTTCATAAACCTTTCCTCACATGCTTTTGTACCGTATCTAGCTTCATCTCAAATTTCACTACCTTGCAACTTTTCCAACTACACTCTAATACATTTAACTTCTCGTAAATCCTCATTTGTAGGAGTGTATTTCTTCAATAAAATGGAAAACTTGAGACCCAATCATCTTGGAATTTTCTCCCTACGGTCCACCGGAATTTTTCCTTTTCCGTGAATGGTTTGTGTCACCTTCCAAGGAAATATATTTAACATTTTCATCACTAATTTCTGTTGAAACTACATTTATCTCACCTGGTCACTTGAGGAACCTATTATTTCATCCATCATATGGATATCGTATGCATTATCACAAGATTTAACATCTCTCACACTAACATATTATTCAAAGGAGCTTGAAGCATGAAGAGGATCTATATTCTTGGATTGGAGAGTTTTTAAAGTGTGATAATACATCAATTTTACCGATAGTTTCTTCCCGTGATTAGCTTTTGACATCTCGCTAAATATTCCTCGATCTAGAAACTCGCATCAATAATTTCCAAGATTTGAGAATTACTATGATTTGTAAGTAGCTTTCAAAGTAAAAAATAAGTGTAATAAGCCATAAAACCATTATGCAACTTTTTATTAAAATTTTATGCCAAGGCCCAAGCCCAAAAGAAAAAATAAATCATTATACAAAAAATAATAACACCATGAGTCATCATCTATAAAACAAAGAACATCATTCAAACAAAATGCTAAAAATTTCCACTAAATTAATTCATATCTCCAAATCAATTAATGAAAACTTGAAAGCTTTAAACAAGAATAAATAAAATATTACAATAATTTTAATCATCCCTAAACACCTCTCCCTTAGGTTGCAAAGCATTAAATATAAGAAGTTGAAAAATATCCTCTATCATTTTCCACAGATAAAGTGAGGAAGGAAACTATTCAGTTAGCAGTGATTATTTTACTTAGCTTTCCCTTGATGAATTGGTTATAAGAAGTTGAAACATATCCTCTATCATTTTCCATGATAAAAGTGAGGAGGAAGGCAACTATTCAAGCATTAGTAAGACATTTACACCCTCCATAGAGAAGATGGAGGAATTGGGCTAATTAACAGCCCATGCTCCAAGAATGGTTTTAGCGACTAAATGGCTTGTGTATGAAAATTAAGGAGAAGCTCCTTATGAGGTAGCTTTTCAAGCATAGGATAGAAAAAATCTCACATATACACAACATCCAAGTCCCTAATGATTTATGATTTAATCATAGGAGAAAATTTCTTTAATTTCCTAGATGAACAATTGTCAAAAAAATTTGGAATGATTGCAAGTAATATTTCATGAGCTCGATGAGGAGATATGATTTTAAGAGTGTTCTTACACTAAGACACCAAGTGGGCCACATTGTTAGGTGGGCCAATGATTTTATTTACATGCATGGAACAAGCATGGGCAAAACAATTGCAAGCGTTAAATCATTCAATGGGTTTGATCGCGAATGACTCCGTGTGGCAATCAATGGAATGGCATTCTTACACTTGTTTAATCAATAAATGGACCCTTTATATAGGTTTAATAAGTGAAATGAAACAAAAACCAACATGTTCTTAACTATTAGACCAGCTGCTGAAGACCTCGGTTTCAAAATGTGACCTTTTTAATGGAAAATTCAATTGGAGCAATATAGAGCTAGGCCGTGGTTCATTGTGGAAATACTGATAGGTTTCTCTTATAAAAAGCTCCTTTTTTCCTCGAGTAATTCTAAATTATGCAATTATCCCAAGTGCTCTATCCAATCACAAGACAATTTTTCTTCCCGCATCAAACTCTCACACCTTGGTCCGTGTCATTTAAAATATAGCCCCGTATGGTTCTCACAACCGTACTTTAAAGAAATGGTGAGAAATTTGGATCTTTCCCAATTCATGGCTTTGCCTCTACATCCGGGAGAGAAAAATAAAGAGATTAAAATTGAAATGAAACAATGAGCTAACCTACAAGGAAGATCGTCCCATTCCGTAAAGATGGATACTTCAATAAGTCAAGTCCCAAATTGAAGAATAAGGGCTCTCTAAATAGAATCAGCAAGGGGAAAAGGAAGTGGGGTGCTCAACTATTCAAAGCTCATATCGTCGAAGAAGAAATCCGGAGATTGAAAACTGCTGAGCCCGTGGCTAAAAGTTATGTGAACAGGGGACATTAAATTTTTCCATTACCAAGAACACTCAAGAAGAATTTAAAAGTTCATCTCTGAGGTAACTCTTAGACAAAATTGAAAACAGATGGTTTAATGAAATCAAAGTAACAACCTTTCTAACTTTAGAACCCGTTTTCAAAATAAGAGTAGATAACAAGTGCTCAGAGGAAATGTTGGACAAGATCCATGTCTTTTACAAGAACTAGAGAGCACGAGGAAACTCCTATGACCCATATCACAGAAGGAAGTCCAAGAAAAAATATGGAATATAAAACTTAACAAAGTACCTAGTCCGGTAGTCTCCACAAGTTCTCAACATATTTTTACTAAGCATGGAAATACATCAATAGGGACCTCTTCAGATATGTGGAAGAACTGAAGCAATGCAGATTTAAAGAACAAATAAATTATCACTTCACCTCATCCCTAACGTTAGAAACTAAAAGATTCTAGGTAAGACTACCTTTTCTAGATTTAAACCATTGATGCAATGTGTTATCGCAAAGAAACAAACTTGCTTTGTTGAAGGTAGAATTATTAAGAAACAACATAAGAGTTCAAGAAGCTTCGCTCATAGTAGCCACCTATCCGGAAATAACTACATGAGTCATAAAACTCGATATGGTGAATGCTCTTGATAGAGTGAGGTATAATTTCTTATTATTATCTATGAAGAAATTTTGCTTTGCCGAGAACTTCTATTATGTGGGCTAAAGCCTAAATAGGACCCCGAATTAAAACTTTGGTCGATAGGAGTGACAACTTTTTCTTGAATATTCAAGCCCACCAAGGGCCTCGTACAAGGATATCACTTACCCTTCCTTGTTCACTATAGTGGCATAGTGCTACCTATAGGATTTTGTTATCCTCCTTATAAACAAGAAAGCGCTGACAATGAAATAATCATATCTATAGCAAGAGTTATGTTATTTGCATTTTTGAGCTTATCCTACCTTTCTCTAAAATGTATGCTCCTAGTTGGGTCTCATATACATCAAAGGACAAACCTACATTGGTTCAAGATATTTCAATTTGGGGGAGCAGATTTGTGAACTTCTCAAGACCTCGAACTTGAACACCTACACTCCTAGACCACACTTATAACAATTATGGGGAACAGTCGTAGATGCCTCTATGGAGAAACTCTAGCCCACTCCTTGGGATGAAAATATTTTTAGTTCAACAATCATCGCCTAAAATGTTCTTCTACCCACCCGTATATTAGGTCTCAAAATCAAATAGGTCTATTTTTAAGTGCTTTTCAACTATCTTAGACGCATGCTCAAGTTGTTTTTACGCATAGACACTTTAACAGAAGTTGTAAAATCTCTCACCACCACATAATTACACCATGTCAAAATTGAATGACTATTATTTGTTTGAAAAAGAAATCATCCGTCTACTTCTATTTTTTCCCCCTTTCCGGATTAGTTTCTTCCTTGTTAATTCTATGAAAGATTTATTTTTCTATGTCAAATGTGATGGGAAAACTGTACAAGCTTCTCAAGCAAAAAAGGCTGCAAATTTTTCTCAATGTGGTAATTCTTTTCCATCTCACGTCAATGAATATTATATTCTTCACAAGGTTTTAAAAAAAATCACTTTTGATATCTACTTTTTATCTCAAAGTCATTGCAAATCTCTAGCTATAATGTTAAAAAGGTGATACATTGTGCATCTAAAATTAGATGCAATGTATTCTTGGACTCTTTGATTGTACCATATGCAACCGGACTAAAATGAATGCGGATCTGCTTATGCTTTTTTAGTGGGTATTGCACCGCCACTGCAAATCGACTCATTACTCATATTTAAAATCAAAAGCGGCATTTCATTTAAGAAATTTAAGAAGTAAATAATATGTACACTAATGAATCCATCCCAATTGAAAGCAAACTTATTGAAATTAATGTAAAATAAAAAAGAAAACCTAAAAGTTTGCAATAGATATATCTATCAATTATAATGAAATTATGTTAAAACAAAAATTCTTCTTTGGGTCCTAATTGATATATTGTATCTTTAGATATTAAACGCTTAATAATTATTATTATAATATTTAAAGAATATATTACATAAATGCGATCATTATTACTATATGAACTGGATATGGGTATCAACGATATCAACGCTTGCGTTTATTGTTTTCCATATGGAGTCGATTCATAATCAAGTGAGAGTAATGAAAAGAAAACTTATAAGAAAAATAAATAAAGGCAGCCACGAATCCATCCGAATTGAAAGAACCTTATTAAAATTATCGTAAAATAAAATAAATGGACAAAAACTTGCTTGGGAGATACGATTTCTAAGGACATAATACTAAGAAAATATTTTCTTACAACCGGCCCGAGAGATGAGGAAAGACCAAGCACGCTCCTAAATCCCGGTTCCCTATGCTAACCTCTCGCTTCCGGTAAACACACTACCACTATTTCTCACAATGTACCGGCGGGAGACAGCTTTCCTACAGCAAACCGCAAAGGCTTCGTCACGTACATGAACCTGTTCTTCAAGAATGCCGGTGCCATGGCGCCTCCCATGGTAGAAGACATGAGTCAATAATGCCGTCGGTCGAAGTGAGTGCCAAAAAGAGTACTCAGAGATTGAAAAAGAGCACCGGAGATCGGGAACAATCACGCACACGTACACTTGAAGTATTTGAATTTCAGACTCATGAATTTATAGAAAAAATATAATCACAAACTTTCAACTCCAAGGGCCAACACCACGTTCAAACTCCTCCTCGCGTGCGGTTTAGCTCCATGGCACTAGAAACAGGGCTATCTTGAACGTTGGAACTCTAAACTCACTACCATGGTCACTTCCGGTAACCGCCCCTTGTAGCTATTATTGGTCAATGCGTCCGCATCGTTTCCACCTTCATCGATCTCCACCTCCATCACCGAATTCTCCATCAACTGGTAGTTTTTCACATCCAAGGACCAAAATTCAATTGTTCCATGCCCTTCCAACTTCCACGCCCTTCCAAGCCCCAACCACCTCTCCAACCTCGTAAATACCTAGTAAATTCCGTAAAATTAGGCGAATCACCCCAAACCTCCCTCCGACCTCCGTAAACTGTGCGAATGCGAATGAAATTTGCTCCGCATAAAGAAAATCTAGGGCGAATTTGTTTTTTTCAGCTTTTTAAGTGCATTTATTGTGGTTGGCTAATATTTAATAATTAATTATTTTTTTTAAAATAATTATTGGACTAACTTTATAAAACTATAGAAAATCGGTTTTATATTAAAATCCGCCCTATTAAAATTTAAATCCTTAAAATTTACTTTGGCCAAAATTTTCCTCGGTTTTGATGACGTAACTGAGCCTACTAGAGGCATACTGCCGGAGTGCTAAGTCAGATCTACCTCTTTGGCTTCTATGGGCAGCTATATGGGCGGTGACGTGCTATCATGAGCGACCATTTTCAAATTCGAAATTTAGGCTTCATTTCTGCGTTTTTTGAGAGACATGTTGTCCCATGATGTAACTATGAAAAACATATATTATTTTTTGTGGGTTTTATGATGCATACGGCTTGTGAACAAAATCGTATATATATATATATATATATATATATATATATATATATATATATATATATATATATATATATATATATATATATATTCTAATATGGGTCAAAGCACATATGATGATGTTTTTCTAAATTGCGTAAAATGTCTTTATCTAGCACAATATTAGTTATTGTGACCGTTAATGTATTCATTCATCTTGGAATGTTTTTGATAAATAATTAAATAAAAATTTCGCTCAAGTAAATGAATATGCAAATACAATCTTAAAATGCATGGGTTTCAAACCTAATAATGACCGTTCGCCTGAAGAACAATGTTGTGAATCCAACTTTACAAGCAATGCGCGTATGTCGAGGTTGACCGCTCGGTTAATAGTTCCAAAATACACTATATTCGCCGACATTGTTTGTAGCTATCCTAGAAAATACCTTGGTAAGTTATTCTACTCACCAACAAAATGATCATAAATTACCAGTCACGGGAGACAAGTTCTGCATCAAGTGGAAGCACCATCTATGAAATCGACATAAGGGAAATAGACATCCGCATAACAAGCAAGACCCAATAGCGTAAGAAATCTCACAAAGCACATCAAACCAAAGCATGCACACAAAATGAAAAATCACCTATTTGGCACACACTGCCATAAATGATTCAAGAATAATATTTTTTCGTATACAACTCGTTTCCCTGGTCGCGATAAAGGACAACCTTCATAGTCAATAAGTTCATAAGCCCCATTCAACACCCGCTTTGGCAATGTAGGGCCCATGTCACATGGGTTGAAATCCCTGCCTACCCCTAGCTTGACGTGAGCTTGATCGATAGAAGAACAAGATTGTCTTTCGATGAAAGAACGAGGAGGAAACTGATTTGTCAAAATGGGATTTGACCTCGCTTTTTTCTATGCTTCTCAAGGAGAAAGGTAGCCAAGGATGAGTTTCATATAATCTCTCTAAGTAGAGTGAGACGTTCTTCCTCAAAGGCGAAGTATCGTAAAGTAATTCTACGGGCCTAATTTCGAAGAAGGGATTTCACATTCAATTGGAAGCTAAGAAGCTTCTAGACCGTATACCAACCGGAACTGGGTAAATCCCACACATTCTTGATCGAGGTTCGGTAAGCTCGTGAGAGGTGAGAACAACATGAGATTATAGTTTGATTTTTGGATCCCAATTGTTCGTCGTTGAAGCATTGTAAGAAGGATCTTTGTTTACGCTCTTCAAATTGGCCATTAGCTTGAGGATAGTAAGGCTTTGGAGTCGTTGTGGCGTTGCACTCCAACTTAGATGTCGTCCGCCATCATATAATCTCGAAAATGAGAATAGTGGTTAGTGACAATGGTTTCATGACACCCAAACTAAGAAATAACGTAATTGAATATGAACTCGTGTCACGTTCACCGTCCACTTCCGTTATAGGCATTGCTTCAGCCTATTTCGTAGGGTCAATCGACAAAGAACGATAATATAGGCATGCCCCCCGGTCGAATGAGAGGGTTACACGTTGGCAAATATATGTCCTATCTACAAAGGGCCAATGGTAATGACAGGATTTATTTAATAGGTAGCACATGCATCTTGCTGATAAACCTCGTACGCATGACATTTACATCGCAATAATGCAATATTTAAAAATAGACGAATTATATAGTTTCCGCACAAAAAATATTTTTAGCAATGGCACAACGTACATGTGACCACCACAAAGCGACCGTGGCAAGCCATTTAAAACTTTTTCTACTTCCTCGAGGGTCATACATCATGTAGCACAAAATCGACCTCACGCGATAAAGGGTATTCCAACGATGCGATAAGATTGTGATTGATGCCAAATGTGGCATTGGGCATCTTTCGTTAGCTCGTACCTAAAAGTATATGTTTTGGAGGTACACGATGATATCACCGTACCACGGATCAAGGGTGTTAATTAAGAAAAGTGTTTCGTCCGGAATATAATCCTTAGAAGAAGAAGGAGTAGAGTCGGCGGGGAGAGAACAAATCAAATCAGCGAAAACAAGTGATTTCTTCGATTTGGCAGTAGTGAACTCCAAATCAAACTCTTGGAGGATAACGATCCACTTTGAGTATTTTCCCCCCAGCAACTGCTGAGATAGAACATAGGTCATGGGGTTACAATCAGAAATCACGGTCACCGTGCGTAAAAGGATGTAATGACGAAAACGCTGGACGGCTTGGACTGCAGCCAGCGCTAACTTCTCGACATGTGTGTAACATGTTTCAGGGTTGAGAAGGTTCCGAGACAAGTAGTAAATTACAAGCTTGTTACTGTCATCATCATCTTGAACCAAAACCATGGCGATCGTACTGAAGGCGACAGCTAGATAGAGGGTGAAATCACGATGGTAATTCGAAGGACGTAATAGAGGAGCGTTGCCAAGCAACGTATTAAGTCTATCAAAAGACTGCTGAGTAATCTCATCCCAACAGAAAGGGACGTCTTGCTTTAAAAGTCGCGTAAATCCTTTGGCTACTTCAGCGTAGTTCAGGATGAAATGACGTAGGAAATTTTCTTTCCCTTGGAGACTCTGGAGCTGGTGTAATGAGGACGGGGAGGGGAGATTGACAATAGCCTCAAACTTAAAAGGGTCTAGGCGAATTCCATCTTTAGATACAATAAACCCTAAAAGTCTACCGGAGTCGACACAGAAGACGCATTTATTCGATTGAGCCGAATGTTGTAGCATCTACAACGAAGAAATATCTGACGGAGATGTTCCAGATGGTCTTTTCGTGCAGCTGAATGAGCCAGAAGGTCATCCAGGTATGGTTGAACAATATGTCGAATGTCGTGAAAGGCATAAGACATTGCGCGCTGGAACATAGCCCCAACATTATTCAAGCTGAAAGGGAGTTTCTTATATGCGAACGTTCCCCAAGGACAGATAAAAGAGGTCTTGTGTTGATCAGACGGGAGAATGTTGATCTGGTTATAGCCAGAAAAACCATCCATAAGGGATAAGATTTCACTCCCCGCACAATCGTCAATGATCTGATCAATGAACGGGGTGAGATAGTTATCCTTAGGACAAGCCCAATTGATATCGCGATAATCAACACAGACGCGAATTGCTCCCTGCTTCTTATCCACAAGAACAATGTTAGAAACCCACTCTGTAAGAGGAATCGGATAAATGAAACCTGCTTTGAGAATTTTTTCAACTTCAACTTTGATAAAAGTGGCTTTCCGAGGATGCACGGGACGAAGACGCTGGCGAATAGGCTTCACACCCGGGTAGGTGGGAATCTCGTGCACCACAATACTGGGGTCGATTCCAGGCATCTCTTCATAAGACTAGGTGAAAACATCACGGAATTTGCGAAAGAGAATAGTGTACACTTGGACTTCTTCAGAAGAGCAAGTGACTCCCACATGGATGTTCTCAACAGTCCCCGGTTTCATGGAAATGTTAATAAGCATCGTTTGATTAATGTTACCCAAGTTACCTTCAGCAAAGACTTCATGAGTCAAAATAGGCGTTTGAAGCGGCGGATAAGGAACTTGAGATGCAAAACGCTCAAGACAGTTAGACATTTCCCCGAGGCAAGGCATAAACGAGGAACGATGATGCCCATCACTCCACGGTAGATCTTCGAGAGACATGGTTTCCATGATAGCCTCTTCGGATTGAAACACTTCTTTCAAAGGATCAGACGAATCCGCATCGCCGAGCCAGGGGGATTGAAAATACACGTCGAGAGACATGCTCAAGGGAGAAACTTCAGGGGGGAGAATCAGATGCAACTGTAAGCTCACAATAATTGATTTCGATTGGACTAAGCGACATTGAATCTACAAATGAATTAACCTATTCAGGTAAAGGGACGATCCATGGGTCATCTGACCGAGAGACCATATTGACTTGAACGGTATTTGGTGGCGGAAGGGGAAGATACCCATAAGAGCAGGATCTTTGAAAAGACCCGGCCCTATACTGTCAGGGGGATTAGGAATTTGATCCACGTATGGTACGTTGTTCTCGAAAGATGAGGTAAAGAACGACAAATGATTGACAATAATAATTTTTCCCTCGTGTGGAAACTTCAGAAGTCGAAAGAGGGTGGAAAAAACGCACAACATAGCGTGAGTCCAAATGCAACCGAGTAGAAGATTGTAATTGAGTTTGGCATCAACGACTTCTACTTCAACATTGACTGTCTTTCCTTGCAACGTGATCGACAAGCTAGCGAGAACACCCAAGGGTTTTGATTCCCTTCCATCGAATGCCTCAAGGGCATTGGGTGACGAAGTCAAGGCTGGAGAGCCAATAGCCTTCCAGCAAGCCGATGAAATGACATAGGTAGATGCACCTTCGTCCACTATGGCTCTATGGATGTTGAGACCATTAATACCGACTTGTATAACAAGCACAATCTAGTGCAGAAGTCGAGGGACGAAATTCTCTAAGTCGAAAGATAGAAGGCTAGAATCAGCAAGGTCAATCCCACCGATCGTAGATAATAACGTTTTCCGTTGAGACGAAAAACTCTGGAGCACTTCTAACGCGGACATCGTAGAAGGCGCTTGTGCTAAATCCTCAACAATACTGTAATGCTAAGCAGCACGGGCGTTAGGATTATAAGAAGATTTCCGGAGAACACCTTTAGAAGGTGGTTGTATAACGGGTTCAGCACTGGGCCTTTCAATCTCAAGAGGACCAGAGGCAGGTAGAGGAGAAGGACCATCAATGACCTCTTTCCCAACTGCCTAGCGTGATCCAGCATAATCCTTTGACCGAGTAGTAATGGAAACGGGTGCAGAACTGTTCACTATGAAAACTTGAGAGCCAAACGACGCAGATGGTAGAGGTTGCTCGACCATCTGGGTCTACTGAGATGGGAAAGGTTCTTTAAGGACCACCGGAGTTCCCTTAGCGCCTTTGAGTAGTTGACTAATCTCGGATCGTCGAGGACAATCCTTAGTGTAGTGGTCCTCATCACAAATCAGACAGGGATATTTCAGCTTTCACTGTGAACCATCATCAGCACGAGGTTTAGACGATTCCGGTTTTAGGGATCGGATTTGGCCTTTCCTTTGCCCTTCTTTTTCCCCTTGGAAATATTTTCCACAGGATTGGCCTGAATGGCATTGACCTTCGAGGTTTTACCAGAAACTGGGGTAGCCTGAGGAGCAGGATTATTGGAAGAATTTGATTTATGCTTCCCATTGGAAGACTTGCGTGAAGTCTAAGACACGGAACCAATAACGTCATCGACTGAAGGGGGAGCCGGCGCTTTAGAGGTCCCAGGTCGTGGAGCTTCAGTCAAGATGTCAAAAAAAATGCCCGATTGAGAGTACACTAAATCAAGGTACTGGGAACGAGCAATGGCTTGTTCCTCGGTTACACATGCCCCCATGGCGATGTCCTTTGCAATCTGGTTGAAAAAAGAGGTAGTGAACCAATGAGTAAGAAGCTGATCAGGAATTTCAAACTTGATCAAACGACGACGCCTTCTCCATTCATGAATGTGGTCCGAGATATGGGTAGCCCAGTCCTGTTTCAAGGATGTGAGGAGATGCGTCTCGGCTTCATAACAAACCGGCAACTGGAAATGAGTAAGGAACGCCATACCAAGGGTGTTGAAATCTTGAAAGATGCCACGAGGCAGTTCAATATACCACTTAGCAGCAACTCCCATAAGAGTGTGCTGGAAGAGACAGAGTCGTCCACCCAAGAATTAGAAGAACACCATAAATGGTAGGTCATGACGTGAGCTTGGGGGTCTTCTCCAGACTTGCCCTCAAACTTGGGACAATCACCAGGAACCTTCGTTGGAACCAGAGGCCAGAAGGGATTATGAAGAATGAGATCATTTGTCAATTTGGACACATCCGGTAACTCCAACATAGCGAGAAAAGGTGTAATATTCCCATTTTTGGCGACACCTACGACAGGGCTAGGTTGGTCTTCCAGAGTTAGGTGCAGACAGGTCACAGGTACAGACTGGTGTTATCAGCAGGCTTAGGGACTTTACGGAGGAGTTTTGAGGAGTTTTCATGGTGTCCGGAGGCATTCGCTTGATATACTCCATCATCTGAGCAGTTTGGCTTTTGTTCCGACGCATTTCGATAACTTTCGGAAATTTGAGTTATTTATGGGCTTAACTCAGCTGATTATGCTCAAGGTGGCATTCCAGGAGGAATACATGATGGAACACCTTAGTGTAATAGCTCGTTGGAACCGGGACGAGAATACCTACATGGTGGGACAGTTAGACACAGATTTCAGTGACCGGAGGAGGCGTGGTAGCCGATTTACCCTTTTCTGCATTAAAAGGGAATATTTTATAATATTTTAATAAAAGGGAAAAAGTGCTTCATGAATAAAATAATAATAAAATAATGCTCTAGAAGGCTCCAAAGGATCTATTAAAGAAAGGGAGGAGGCCATTGGGAGATATCTTTGGAGTGGATCATTTGCTTGTGTATGAGAGGTTTGAGGACGTGGTTCTCTACTTCAGCCGTAGCCCCAGGACGGAAACCCTCGGGTGATTTGTGAGTGTTGAACGGAAACTCAATACTCTTGAGGAGGTTTCACTCAGAGATCTCGTAGAGCTTCAGTGAGTGAAGATCATGCAGATCTTCAATAGGAGCTTCATGGGTTCAGTAGTAGTTGTTGCCGGAGGGTGAGTGCAGCAGTTCAATTTTGGAGGTCACAGCAGTGTAGCAGTGCAACAGCTTATCTTGGTGGCTAGTTTTCCATCTTAGCTCTTTCTGGGTTAGATCTATATGTAAACCCCTTTTTATTATCTATAATAAAAGCTGAGATTTTTCCCATTCTATATGGTGTTGGATTGCAGTGTTTCCTGTGTTTTTATTTTACATGGCAATCTTCTGTTGAGTGAATGTTTATTTTACGGCATATTGTGGTATTCAGTGTTTTTCTGCATTCTTAGTTAAAATATCCCATCCGGGATATTACAAAAGGTAATTGAGGGTTAAAAGGCATAGCAGGTCTGCGATAAGGACTTGTACCCATACTCCATCCTGGTTGAGTATAACTCTGCCCCCATTGGTTCTGTCCCGAAGGATTCGGACCATAAGGGGTATAAGCCGGATAATTTGGTTGATATGGCGGCTGAGGACCAGGATACGGGGGTTGAAAACCAGGATACTGATTTTGAGTATAAGAGGGTCCCGATTGAGCAGCATAAGGATTTTGCTGCGAAGTATAAGTATAGCCTGGCGGTTGAGGGTGATAAGCAAGACCGTGAGGTGGGTTGTAAACCGGTCGATATTGACCTTGAGGGAAATAACCGCCTTGGAGTCGAACGTGCTGCTAATAAGTTGGGCCCTGCTGAGCTGGATACATCGGGCATAGCGGTTGATTCGGCTACGGCATAGAGTAGAGCGATGGATGAGCAGGGTAAATAGGCTATGCAGGTTGGCCTGATGGCTGCGGTGGGCCAGGTTGTCCCTGATAACCAAGTTGACTTGGAGCAGGACCATAAGATGGTCCTGGCTGTGCAACATTTGGACCAATCGGAAGATATGGCTATTGAGGTTGCACCATAGGTTGAGATGGATGAATTTGCCCCCTAGGACCGTATAAAGGTCTGGGTTGATATACCGATTGCCCAACTGGTCCTTGAGGTTGCCCTAGTTGGATAACAGGCTAAGCTTGTAAAGGTTGACCTTGAGGATTGTAAGGCTGCCCTTGCGGGCCGTAAAAAAATCCTTGCTGGACCGAAGGTTGTCCCTGTAAGGGTTGTCCTTGTGGGTCGTACACATACCCTTGCTGCATCGAAGGTTGTCCCTGTAAGGGCTGTCCTTGTGGGTCGTACGCATACCCTTGCTGCATCGAAGGTTGTCCCTGAAAGGGTTGTCCTTGTGGGTCATAAGCATATCCCTGCTGAACCGAAGGTTGTCCTTGAAAGGGTTGTCCTTGTTGGTTAGAGGGTTGCACCGGCAAGGTAGGTATAAAACCGGAAAGGAACTGATAAGCCTTAGGAGCAGGCAAGTAGATAGGGTTGCCCTGCTGAAACGAAAGTGAATAAATCAGGGTACCATCTGCTCCATAATGAGAAAAATAAGACCGATAAGGATCCTGAGGGGACTAATAAGTCTGGGAGTTCTGCTGCTGAACAGCCAGCCGTTACTCCACAAAAGAAAGGCCGTCAGGGATCGCCATGGCAATCGAGGTCTCTACCGAAGTCGAAAGCCCTGACAACTGAGCAGTGACAACCGGTGCCGAAGCAGCCACACAGACAGTAGGCCGAGTGGGAATAGACGTAACAAAAGGCGTCAACGACGAGACAGGTGTTGTCAGCGACATACCTAATGATGGGAGAACCGAACCCCTTGATGGAGTTGATGTTGCCATGGAGGCAATACCGGCTATAATCTGACCCAAAGACCTATATCCGACTGGAAGTGACATCGATGGTGAAGATTGAGCAGGCTCTTGATGGATGTCTTCCGGTAAAAGTTGGTATTGTTCATCAGAAACTGGAATACCCTCACTGCCATTAGGACCAGACGAATCCATGTTTGAATCCACTGTAAGATCTTGCAAAAGAGTATGGGGGCTAGGAGGTATGATAGCAGCCAAAAACGGTGATCCCGATGTAAGAGGGGGAAAATGTTCCCCAACCCCAAATCCAAACCAAGCGTTTGAAAGAGGCCAATGGAACTCAACCGGTTCTCCAAAGGGGTACTCTGACAGGATGACAGGCTGTTGAAGCTCGGCAAACCTGGAGGTCTGAGATGTTTCAGATGAATCGTCCGAAAAAGGACTTCCAGTAGACAAAACTAATGGTTCTGCCACTGTGACTGTAGCACACCAGAAAAGGGAAAAAGATCAAAAATGAAGACTCTTGGATCAAAACCAAGGCAAACAAAGACAGGCCAAGTAATCAAACTTTAATGGGCGTGTAATCATAGGTAGTTTATTTTACCACATTGAAACCAAAAGTTTGTTGTTTCATGTTTTAAGAGTTAAGAAACAGTCAAAGATGACTCTAGTCTCTTTTCAGTTTTAAGCGAGCGCGAAAGGACAAGTGCTTGATGATCTTTTAAAATTTATGGAGTTAATAAAGATCGAAAATGACTGCTCAGGTAGTCTAGGTAAAAGGGTGTACCAAGTTCCCGTGAACTTCCATATACACCTTGGTTATAAAATGAAAGAAGAATCAACCAAGGACTTGATGTACGTGCAGATAGTCTCTCCGAATGCTGTGTTCAGTGTATCACGGTTACAAGGCGGCAGACTCAGCTTCCTACGGCTAAAAGGATTGCAACCTAGAGGGGTCTCCCTTTATATACTCGACAGTACGCGGAGCGCAAGTCCGTACTAGTGTTGTCTGAAGCTAGATGGTGAGCGACAGTTGGTAGGTTTAAAGACGCCGGAACACATCTCTAACTTAGACCACTAAATGTTCCGTTAAGTTTCAATGTTGCCTTAGGTTAATTGAATAAATTCTAAGTTGATCTTGTATTTATGTTTCAATTCCAAGGTCCTACCAAATGTTAGATCTCACAAATCCCTTAATGCAAGCTACATGCCATAAAATACCATTTCGTTCAGTGAAAAGCTATCTACGAGAAAGTTAGGAGTTTTCAAGCGATAGCAATTCATGAGAACACACAGAAGCATTCACTACAAAACCTGATGCAAACTAATGAGAACGAGAAATCTTTCCTAGAATGCCCAATGCTAGTTATAAGAAAGATTTTCCAATTCTACAATGCAAACAAGAATGCAAGCACAAAATATATTTTTTGATTTTTCAATGTAATAGAGCAAATAGTGCACTAAATAACATGAAAAATGAATCTTCACACTAGTTCGAGAATGCCAATGCAAGAGTCGAAGCGAAACAATTCAATCAACTCACAAGCAAACGAAACAAAGACTCAAACCAATGTCACAATCCCTCAAATCGAAGAAAGATGTCGAAACAAACCCATACAAGCAATGTGAGCTATGCTTGGAGTAACAAGAAGCAAAACTGAATGAAAGAGACAAGACTCAATCAAGACTCATTTCACCAAAAACAACCACTCAAAACGGATCCAAGGAGCTGAATGCAATCGGGCAAATAACGAAGGTGACTGTGAAACAAGAGACCCAAACTCCTACAGGAGGCTCAGCACATCAAAGCACTAGAAAGCCCTAAAGCCATGATGCTGAAAGAAATGGACAAACAATTGAAGGAAGAAAGTTGATCACAGTCACAAACAAACCCAAAGCATTCAAATCAAGTCAAGAAAACACCCAGAGACACCAGGATGGACCAAAAACTCCAAAACAGGGAAAACCCTAGCACCTACAGGAAATGGCGCGACTGTCTGGCTGTAATCCACGCCAGACAGGGGATGGCGCGGGTGATGAACTGGCAACAAGCGCCAGTGGGCGCGACTGTCAGGCTGGAAACCGCGCCAATCAAGCCAACCTTAGAAAGATGAAGTTTTTGAAAAAACAGAGGTCAGATCTGATCCTCTGGGGCTGAACAGGGGTCTAAGACTCAACAAAACAACCAGAAAAGGCAAGCTAAGCAAGCAAAGACCAAGAAGAAGATCTAATAGACGAAAGACAAACTTGCACTGATCCTTAGTGGAGTCGCCAACTTGTTACTCAGGTAAATCCCCTCTGCGGACATAGGCGATCCCACTAGCCCTACGGTGGGTCTAGAAACAAGGAATCATGCTAGAGTGTAGGTTCCTAGATACGTGAATGAAAAAGGATGCAATAAGATGGCCTACCTGTGGTCCAAAGTTATCATCGACGCCTGTAGTGATGATGAGAGTTGCTTGCTCCTGATCGAAGACAAGTCACAACCCTTTTGCCTATCGCATTTGGACACCTGCACAGAGATCAGAAAATGACAACCACATACCATATACTAATTCCATTCAAAATCTACTAATCAGTCAGAGAAGACTAGCATATTGCATTTGATATAGACAAAACACAAGACGGGAACCAGACGATAGTCACTTATATTAATAGGTAGAAAGAAGAGATACAACCATGCGCTAACGTTGCGGTCTCCTCCAGCGAGGCTTGAGCGAAGCACGTCTCAAAGCTCGTCGGGGAATTCAGACGGGATAAGGGACCTCTCGCTGGACTTCCTTCTTGATCTACCTTCTCAGTTATTAGACTATGACTTAGTTCTCCAAGTTCAGGCTTTCAGCTGCATAATCCTCTTTGTTCAGCTAGCTTTCATGATGGGAGAAAGCTCATTTATATAGGGGGAGAGGGAGAGATTAGGATCCCTATAATCATGGAAGGGAGACCTATCTTCTAGGGTTTTTCCACGGAGGTTAGTCCAAAAATATGTATGTCCTTTGTGTGATAGTCTCATTTATTTTTCAGTACTTTATCTGTATATTGGTGTAGGCTGCTTAGTATTTGCATTAATATTTTACTGAAGTATTCAGAAAATAACTTGTGAAATGGAAAATACAAGTAGGTAATGCAAATCAGTTAACTGCAGTAGGATTTACGTTTGTAATGATTCATAAATTTTCACAGGTATTGTAATATCCCCAAAAGGAAATTTCAGCAGATCATATCTGAAAAACGCATTCTTCAGGTATGATGGCTGTAGATACCATATAATAGTTCTGAAAATGATTAGCAACCAAAAGAAATAACAGCAGCAACCTTTACTCAGCTTTTTAGGGAAAAAAGGTGGGGAAAAGTGAGGATTTTGGCCCTAAAATGAGTGTATAAGAAAATCTGCATACAATGACGGGTCAAGGTTCTGGAATATGTTAGAATAGGTCAAGAGGGACTTCCATGTCGAATTTCAGCTCAAAAAAAGGCGGTTTTCTATATTAAACAGTTCCTCCTTCCCGACTAGTCAAATAAAACCCCGATTTCCCAAGACTTTGAGTATGCAAAAATTTGCTGAAGCAAGGGCAACGTATTTTCTGAAGGAATATGATGTATAACACTATAAATAATCAGATAATGGGTTTGGGAGCATGGAATAGGCTTTCAGCAAGGATAAACAACAGTTTTATATAGAAAACCCCTCAAGAATGATGTGCCGCAAGACAAGAGAATAAACCAGAAACCCTATAGCATTTTCTGCAGTATATGTGAGACAAGAAGATGAATATATAGCCAATAATATATAGCAACAAGAGAGAGTACAAATCTTGAGGAAACAACCTCTCAAGAGAAGCAATACAAGCTCCAACAACACAAGTACATGATCATGAATAACACTGCTATTTCTGCATAAACCCAGACTATGAAAAACGCAGTCTATGATAGAATAATGTTGAAAACTGATGTCAACACATGGATATGACAATATAGGGCCCAAATAAAATAGGGGAGCAAAGCTCTAACCCTCACAAGCAATAATATCTCAATCCTCCAAGGGATTGGCTGAAATACACAAAATAACAAAAATGCCGGAGTTGCTGGGCAGCTACTGCAACTACAAACTGAATCCAAATAGAGAAGGCTGAATATGATGAGCAACTGAAGTATACCTCCTCCAATAGATCTTCAAGTGGAAGGCTGATCCTTACACTTGAGATCTTCCCCACAAATCAACCGGCAAACCCTCACTGCAGATATACCATGAGAATAACGCAGTAACTGAGAGGGACTGCGCAGTAGTGGAATAAAACTCTTTGGCCAAGTGCCAAGATCTGCAAATCAGCTCCAAAGTCTCCCAATCTAATCCTCCAAAGAGAAGAAAGACTCTCCCTCTGAAAAACAAGAGAAGGAGGTGGTGTCGCAAAGTCACCGCGGCAGCACCCTACAACACAAAATTACGCTGCTGCAGCAATAACGCTGTCATGGAGGATGATGCTAAGAAAATAAGCTTGCCCGAGCAGGCACTCGAAGTCCCCCGGGGCTAAGGGCGAGATCTCCGCACGGAGACACTCGGTGCACTAAACAGTGCAGCAGACGGGCTAAACAGCCAGCGTGCCAAAGAAAGACATATGTCTCACTCAATAATCAATAATCCAAGAATCCAAGCATGAATGAAATGAAGAGGCTCCTTCATCTTTTATAGTGTTGGTTTCCCTCCAAAACCCAATGTAGCCTCTCTCTCTCCTCCACATCCTCATCCTTATCCACATTCTCATCCTTATCTGCGCAGAAGCTTGGAGAAACTTCTAGAGTGTACATAGGCCCCCTCCTCCACGTGGTGTTGGGTCCCTCCTTGACTCCCACTTAAGTCACAACGTTGTGCTACTAGGTGGATGTCTTATTTCATTTAAGTGAGTTTAGACCCTCTTTACTCACTTTTTATTTACTTACAAACTATAGGTGGCAAAATAAACAAAATAGAATATTCTAATTTGCTGTCGCAAATTAGGAATATTACAGTCCCCCCCGGCAAAATGTTGCTTGCCCTCAAGCAACTGCCTGAACAAGTCTCCTCCTAGCGGATGCTCTCCACCGATACTGCAAAATATGCCTGGGTCCCAGATGCGCCACTGAATCTCCCCTGTACTCTGCATCATCCTGATATGAAGGGATCTCTCAATGCCAGGATCCCAAACTAATCTCTCATGGTACCAGCCAACCAACAATCCTCCCGGATCCCATCGCCACCATGGCCAATAATAGCCCAATTCCCATGGCTCGAACTGTGCACTGCCTCTAGCTAGGACTGATGAAGACCATGACTCCGGTTGTGTTATATCTGTCATGGTGTAAGCTGTCCCATCGACTGTGTACCAGCTCATCACCTCTCTCCACTAAAGGCATGAAGTGAGGAACATCTCTCTCATGTGGATCCTCCATCCCCAAGCAATCATCCAAACAAAATGAGCCACCTCCCGACAAGGCAACTCCTGAAAATCTCCTTCCACCTCAAGCTCTGGTAATGAAGGTGGGCTGAAAATCTGATCTTGGCAAGCATCATAGCTTACCCCATGCTGTCCTTCTCTCCACTCATGACAAGTGTTGAGTGTATGCTGATCTTGGGCTGCAAAATCATTGCCCTCCAATGGCAAAGTGAAGAACAATCCTCCAAAAAAGGTTCCTCCAACAATGAAGAACAGGCTGGCCCAAAACAATTCATCCATGAAGAATAGGACATGTGCATCATGGATCATCCTAATGAGATGTTTGCTGAAGGTGTTACATGAGGATACATAATGCAAACAATCTCTCACAAGGATACAACATAGTCTCATCCATTGCAACTTCAGAAAATTACATGGCAAGCAATGTACAAGATTCATCACATCTACTAATGGATAGTAAATGGCTGAATATGACAACAACATAAGACCAAACACTTGCCCATGGCTGTACAATGGATGAATATCAATCTCATGGCCCACCTCAAAAGAGAGCACATATGTAGTAGTGGTGGCCATGCCTCCTCCCATGCTCCCATTAGAACATGTAGTGCAGAAATTGTGAGAATTATTCCCACTCAAAAACACATCCAACTCATGTGTCTCCCTCACAATCAAGCCTCCCATACAAATCTGGTCTATATCAGCAAATGGAGACATGATCAGTAGCAAAATGAAGGAAACACTGAAGGTTACATGTGATGAAAAGAGGTACCAACAGCTTCCCCAACAAGTACAGTGCAGTTTTACAAGTTGTTGCTTGATAAGAGTACAAGGCAAAATGTTTATGTTAAACATGCATGTCTTCATATGATACATGATATAGTGCTGCAAATGAACATACATGAGGTGATAAAACATTTTCCCAAAGCCACAAAAGAGATGGTTGCCTCCCTCATGTAGATTGGCCCAATAAAACTCATGGAGCAATATGACAAGCTTGCCCCCTTGTGAAGCAATGCACTGCATAGGAATGGCAAGAGTGTGCAAATCAATGAATGTATAGACAAACTCCTCACCATATGCTGGAAGTAAGATGGTACATGGATCCATAAATGAGTCCTCCTTAGTGTTTTGGCATGCTATGAAGAAGAATGAACCATGTGCTACAAGAAGATAATCCTCCTTATGCTTGGAAATCCAAGTTAAGAAGAATATGCCATAGTGATAAATGTCTCTATCATCATTACCTCCTCTAAGTGCAACAAATATGAAGTGATCCTGGGACCTATGGGTTATAGATCCACCATATCTCTGCTGGGCACACTTCATCCATAAATCTCTGCTCCAAGGTGACAATGCTGTGAGCTCATGCAAGTAAGCTCCTGTCAATACAAAGCTCTATTCTTTGACATGCTCCTTGTCAAAGACTCCTCTAATAATGCTGCAACAAATATGGAATACCTCCCAAGATGGAAGTGCTTCCCAATCATCATCAAAGACCAAGGAGATAGTGCCATCTCCTCCTCCTGCAACACCATGCAAAGTGTGAGAGCAAATCTGCCCTTGCTCTCCCAAGCAAAGCAACAAGACATTTTGCTGCCTCCCCATACTTCCATCATACAACTCATATGATGAAGACATAATGAATGATATGAGTAACACATTAACACCATGCATCCATACTCTATGCTCAATGATGCAAGTATCCAGTCATCTTCTCTCCGTCCTCCTACTCTTAGGAAGAGTATGTGCCAAGTGATGGCCAAACTCTTTCAAGAGCAACCAGGGCAACCAAGCCTCCTGCTACCCGGTATCATAGATCTGCAAGTAGCCTCCTAGCTCCTTGCTCATCATCCTCATCCACTTAATCACTTGTGGATGCCTCCTTCTTCTCCTCATCCTGGTACTCCTCCCATGAGGGCTACCATCCTCCCAAATCAAATTACTGATTTTGCACTTCATGGGATTTTGAAATATAAACTTCTCAAGGATCAATGAGACCCTATCAAGAATCAAATAGCTGGTAGGCAAAAACCTCCCATCATGATGTGTATGGCTCAAGGGATGTCCAACACAAGCATGAGAGATGTTATCCATCCTAAGATGTCCTCCATCTTCTATCTACTCTTGTGAGAAGGGAAGAAAGTCATTGCACCCCATGGTGTTTCAAAGTGCATCTCCAGTGAGATCTCTCCTTGAGACCTCCCTCTCATCCATAGTCTTCCAAAACCAATGAGGTCTTGGATCTGAAAGTAGAAGTTTCTCTTTGAGCTGAGAGGAGCTCATTGAGAAAGTGTCATCTTGAAGGGAGAAAGGATTTCTTACTCCAAGATGTCTACCATCCATCTTCAAGGCTTCAAACCCCAACCTCCAATGTAATGTACAATCCAACAATGGCTCATGAGAATGATGGTTCAATTCCTCCTTGAGTGTTTCCATGTTGCACAGCGCAGTGCAACCAGGCTGCTCTATAGTAGCAATGAGATTTGACCCTTGATCTACAAGAGTCCCATCCTCAAAAGTGTTGGCTGCCCCAACTGTCGATGCATGTGGCTGCTCCTCCACAAGTGTGACAGTGTTTCCACCAGCCTCCTCAAGAGGTGATGTGATCTCTTCTTCTCGATTAGAATTGGAAGCGCATGGTACTTCCTCTTCTTTTTCTTCATTCTTCTTGACCTCCTCAAAGGTGGATGTATCTTTTCTAGATCTGAAAAAGAAATAACTATCCCCTTTCACCGTTTCGGTCCTCTTGGGCTTAGACTCACAGGGACTAGTGGATCCCTCATGCATGGGAAGAGGTGATCTCCCAGTAGTACGCTGCAAATCTGAACTCTGTATGCTAGAAACTCCATCCTCTCTGAGCTGACAGTAATCTTTGAAGGGCAAAATTGCTTTGAAGTCTTCCCTCATGGACTTCCATTCTCTGAAATAATCTTCAAGAGGTATACGAACATGTTGCCTCGGTACTTCAGGTAAGAATGTAGGCATTGTGATCCTCATATTTTCCATAGATAGCCAGCTCCACAGGCTGAGCCAGAACTATGCTCTGATACCACTGTAATATCCCCAAAGGGAAATTTCAGCAGATCATGTCTGAAATACGCATTCTTCAGGTATGATGGCTGTAGATACCATATAATAGTTCTGAAAATGATTAGCAACCAAAAGAAATAACATCAGCAACCTTTACTTAGCTTTTAAGGGCAAAAAGGTGGAGAAAAGTGAGGATTTTGGCCCTAAAATGAGTGTATAAGAAAATCTGCGTAAAATGATGGGTCAAGGTTTTGGAATATGTTAGAATAGGTCAAGAGGGACTTCCATGTCGAATTTCAGCTCAAACAAAGGCGCTTTGTTATATTAAATAGTTCCTCCTTCCCGACTAGTCAAATAAAACCCTGATTTCCCAAGACTTTGAGTATGCAGAAATTTGTTGAAGCAAGGGCAGCGTATTTTCTGAAGGAATATGATGTATAACACTATAAATAATCAGAGAATGGGTTTGGGAGCATGGAATAGGCTTTCAGCAAGGATAAACAACAGTTTTATATAGGAAACCCCTCAAGAATGATGTGCCGCAAGACAAGAGAATAAACCAGAAACCCTACAGCGTTTTCTGCAGTAGATGTGAGACAAGAAGATGAATATATAGCCAATAATATATAGCAACAAGAGAGAGTACAAATCTTGAGGAAGCAACCTCTTAAGAGAAGCAATACAAGCTCCAACAACACAAGTACATGATCATGAATAACACTGTTATTTCTGCATAAACCCAGACTATGAAAAACACAGTCTATGATAGAATAATGCTGCAAACTGATGTCAACACATGGATATGACAATATAGGGCCCAAATACAATAAGGGAGCAAAGCTCTAACCCTCACAAGCAATAATATCTCAATCCTCCAAGGGATTGGCTGGAATACACAAAATAACAAAAATGTCGGAGTTGCTGGGCAGCTACTGCAACTCCAAACTGAATCCAAATAGAGAAGGCTGAATATGATGAGCAACTGAAGTATACCTCCTCTAATAGATCTTCAAGTGGAAGGCTGATCCTTACACTTGAGATCTTCCCCACAAATCAACCGGCAAACCCTCACTGCAGATATACCATGAGAATAATGCAGTAACTGAGAGGGACTGCGCAGTAGTGGAATAAAACTCTTTGGCCAAGTGCCAAGATCTGCAAATCAGCTCCAAAGTCTCCCAATCTAATCCTCCAAAGAGAAGAAAGACTCTCCCTCTGAAAAATAAGAGAAGGAGGTGGTGTCGCAAAGTCACCACGGCAGCACCCTACAACACAAAATTACGCTGCTGCAGCAATAATGCTGTCATGGAGGATGATGCTAAGAAAATAACCTTGCCTGAGCAGGCACTCGAAGTCCCCCGAGGCTAAGGGTGAGATCTCTGCACGGAGACACTCGGTGCACTAAACAGTGCAGCAGACGGGCTAAACAGCCAGCGTGCCAAAGAAAGACAAATGTCTCACTCAATAATCAATAATCCAAGAATCCAAGCATGAATGAAATGAAGAGGCTCCTTCATATTTTATAGTTTTGGTTTCCCTCCAAAACCCACTGGCATTTCCTCTTCCTCCCACATCCTCATCCTTATCTCCCTACGTGCTTGGAGAAACTTCTAGAGTGTACATATAGCCCCTCCCTCCACGTGGTGTTGGGTCCCCCCCCTTGACTCCCACTTAAGTCACAACGTTGTGCTACTAGGTGGATGTCTTATTTCATTTAAGTGAGTTTAGACCCTCTTTACTCACTTTTATTTATTTACAAACTAAGTATTTTAAATAAACACAAAATAGTTTTGGCGAATGGTTTGTCAGTAAAATTAGGAATATTACAAATTTGCTAGTTGGTGGGCAGTGGCAGGGAGTCACAATGGCCAGACATCAACAACGTGTATAGAGGGTGATGCAGAGATAGGGTGTTGTAGTAATTTAGCACTAGAACACCTTCCTTGCTAAGAGGGAGTGTTAGTTTTTGTAGCATCAGATGGTGTTATAGTATCAAGACTTTGTGAAGACGCTGAAACACATGAGTTCTCCAAAACTCATAAATCGTTTCTGGAAATTCCACTTAGAGATGAATCAATTAAATTAATTGGCCATAATTAAAATTTCCTAAGTCTAACTTAGGAAAAATGGTTAATTATTAGGAATTAATTGAGAAAGGTGCAAATTATCTAGAAACTCACACAGATCGACTTAGACATAATCTCAACCATTGTTTAAGATTTAATTTTGGTCGTTGGAGTCCCAACTGGAGATTATAAGAAGAGGTCGATGGGTAGTTGGAGAATACACATTTTTGTAGATACTCAGTGATCTAGGTAGTTCAATACTCTAGTGCAGGTGATTAGCAAGAGAGATCGAGTCAAAGATTGAGTAGCAAGTGTCGAGGGGCAAAGACAATGATTCGAAGGAAGATTTCTAGTTCTGGAGAGGAAGCAGCAAGTGACTAAAATATTCCTTGACCCAGCTAGCCCAGAACAACTGCAAAAGGTCACGCAGATTTTTCTGACGGGTCGTAGTTAGGGTTGCATGGGTTTCCCAATACAGAAGCGAGGATCGCGGGGCTTTTCCCAGCACAGTCGCGCGGATTGTCAGAAGCAGAAACAACCTGCGCAGAGGTTAGACAACCAGTTTTCAGAGGTTGGGATATGCTTGTGGAGGGAGAGAACCCTCTACAAATATTTTTTTTGTCAGATCTTGCTAATTGGATAGCCAGCTGGGCTTCCAAAGATTGTACTCAAAATTCACTGCTTTATAATAAAACAAACCCTCAGCTATTGCACCAGTGTTCCCACATTGGGTTTTTCCGGGGACATTTGTCCAAAAATAACTGTCATTTTATGTGTGTGTGCTAGTATTTCTCAGTTCCTATTTTTGGCTCCACAATATTTTTTTTTGGGTGAAGGAATTGCAGTGTGATTAATTTAGTATTAATCAGAAAATCAATATACTGTTAATAAGTTAGGAGAATTAATTTCCAGTTGCAGCATTTCAAGGATTTTTTCACACCAAGCCTATGACAACTCCCATGATCACAAATCTCAAAAGTCAATTTCAGTTGGAACCTCGTCATGGACATTGGATAACTACAAAGCTCATATTGAGATACCTACGTGGAACTATTCATCATTGCCTAAAATATGATGGGAAGGAAATTAAATTAATAGGTTTTACTGATTCTGATTGGGGTGGAAGTGTGACAAATGGAAGAAGCACTATCGGTGGTTGTTTCAATTTGGGATCCACAATGGATGAGTAGAAAAAAAAAGATATAGTTGCTTTGAGTAGTGCTGAAGACAAATATATTGCTGCATGTGAAGTAGGAAAAGTAGTTTGGTTAAGAAAACTTCTATCAAATTTGTTTGGAGGGCCATTAGATCCTATAGTTATACATTGTGATAATCAAAGCAACATCAAGGTGTCTGAAGACCTCACGTTTTATGCCAAGATGAAGCATATCAATAACAGGTACCACTAAATTAGAAGTTTGGTGTAGGATGGGTTGGTGAAGCTACAATACATTCCCACTGATGAACAAGTAGCTGGCGTGTTGACAAAATCTCTTCCAAATGAGAAGTTCAAATATATTAGAAGTATGCTTTGGACTAGTTGACATCACAGATTTAGCAGATAGCGGGGAGAGATAAAGCATCTCGAGGTGACGACATGCTTGGGAGGACATCTAGCTGACCTGTGAGATGTCTAGATCTCGAAATAGGGAGGATGTCATTGGTCTTGTGGAGCTCCGACCTTGGATATGATACCTCGATCCTTGGGTTGGTGTCAGAGTTGAAGCCTGATGGTATCTATAGTGGCTAAAGTTTGGAACACACCTTAGTCCCAATTGGTTAGATACCTTGGTCAAGTATCTAAACTGTAGCACTGCGTGTGCTGTGGCCCTTAATTTCATTTTGAGATCATATATATGTAATTATGAACGCCTCCCTTGTTAAGAGGGAGTGTTGAAGAATGTAACTATTGTCGGTCTTCATAATTGTATTTGGGCCATGATGTAAAAAGAAAATTTTATTGTAAAAGAAAATTTATTTTTAAGCATGGGTTTCATGCTCCTTTATTTATTTTCTAGGTCATAGTCTCCATTGAAGGCTTCTAGGTTTTGTCTCGAGTCATAAGAGTTATTGTCAAATTTATTCAACCCTTCTTGGGTTTTTGTATCATGTAAAGAAAATTATTTTTGAGTAAAAAATGTCATTTGCCACCTCCTCACCAAGTTGGCCCTATCCTAACGAAGTCGACCCAGATTAGGGCTGCTTGACCCAACATAAGTAGTATAAATAGAAGTGAAGCTCGACCTATTTGGCATCATCTCATTCACAAGTTTGATCTGCAATTCAAGAGCAAGAAAAGTAGAGAAAAGTCAAGGAGAATGAAGATAGAATTTGAGGAAGACCAAATCGAAGTTCTTGGGCATCTCTCTCACACATGCGTGAAGTTTTCTATGGTTTCTGGGCTAGTTGCAGGAGCCAAAATTTCTAAAGTAGCCGCAGGTTTGAAATTTTGTAGCTAGGGGGCTGAAATTTTGGATTGAAGCTGGATTTGAGAAGCTAACACTTGGAGACCTTGGCAGAGTTCATCTACTTGGAGGAAGGGCTAACTTGGTGATTGGAGAAGATCTTTGTCTAGGTCAAAGGGTCTTGGGATTGTCTCGTTTGAATCTACTAGTGGAAGAGTTTGACTGGGTTTTCCCCTTGATAGGGGTTTTTCCCTAGCTGAGTGCCTATATCTTGTGTTGCTTGTTCTTGTGATCTTCATGCACTTTTGATTTGGTAATTACTTGATGAAAGATAACATTATAAAGAAGTAAAAGAAGGCAAAAAACATCACAAGTAATTATCAAGAAAGGAGGAATCAAACCCTAAAATATACATGCATTGATTTCTCAACATGATGGCAGATCAATTGTGGGCTCTTGTTGGATATATAAGATCAAGTACACTGTTGATGGTAGTGTGGAGAAGTATAAGGCTAGGTTCATGGCAAGGGGGTCTGCGTAGAAGGAAGGGATAGACTATGAGGAGACCTTCACCCCAGTTGCCAGATATTCTTCGATTCGGTCGGTTATATCTCTAGCAACGCAGATTAGATGCAGATTCACTAGATGGACGTCAAGACGACCTTCTTGAACGAGGTGATAGAGGAGTAGGTATATATAGAACATTCATAGGGCTTTGAGACACATGAGAGAGGCACACATGTCTGCAGAGTGAAGAATGCTCTATACGGGCTCAAGTAGGCTCCCAAGGCATGGTATGGTCGGCTTGACAACTACTTGTAGTAGATGGGATTTGTCATGAGTGACGCAGATCCCAACCTTTACTATTTGATGGTAGTGGATGAACTGCTCATCTTAGTGTTGTATGTAGATGACCTCTTCTTGACAAGGCCATTAGGGCTCATAGAGGACTGCAAGAGGAACCTGACAACAGAGTTTGATATGAAGGATTTGGGGTTGATGCATTACTTCCTAGGCTTGGAAGTATAGCAGAAGGACGGGAGATCTTCCTTGGTGAAGGGAGTTGTGCTACATAGATCTTGAAGAGATTCAAGACGCATGACTATCGACCCATGTCTACGCCTATGATCAGAAACTGGAGGAAGATTGATGCATCAGAGGATGAGGACATTGACCCCACCTTGTATAGTCAACTTATCGGTTCCCTCATGTATTTGGTCAATACTAGGCCAAATATCTGCTTGGCAGTCAACACTTAGTCAGATTATGGTGGGACCAAAATGAGTGCATTGTACAACAACGAGGAACAATCTGAGGTATTTTTGCGGCACAGTCGAGTTGGATTGAGGTACACTCAAGGTGATGGTGTTAGACTATGTGGATTCACAGATGCAGATTAGGAAGGGAGTTCAACAGACATAAAAAGCACATCTCTGTGCTGCTTCAACGTTGGATTAGGGATGGTTTCTTGGTGCAGTAGGAAGCAAAAGTTAGTAGCGTTGAGCTCTACAGAAGCAGAGTATTTGACAGTTAGCACAACCATGTGTGAAGCTATATCAATGTTATCGAAACCGAACTGGTTCCAGAAAACCGGCCGGTCGTACCGATTTGGGACTGGTTTACTATCGATCTGGTCCAGACCGGTTCCACCAGTTCACAAGCTTGGGCATTAATTTTTTATAATTAATTTATATATATATATATATATATATATATTTTTTTTTTTTAAATTATTATTTTTCCTAGTTACTAACGCTACCCTAGCCCCCCCTAAAGCTACTTAAACACCCCCACCCACTCTATTTCACTCACACAATTCATTCGAGTCTCTTACAATTCTTGAGCTGAGTTCGGTGAGGAGGATTTAGAGAGTTTTTTGCAGGGTTGTTTTGAGGGAGTTTGTTTTGCAGATTTTAAGAGCTTATTGGAGTCTTGGAGAGTTGTTGGGTTGGCAGATTTTCGAGCTACTTCAACAATTTTTTTCCCCATAAATCTTTGGGTTTTCTTCAGTGGTTTTTGCAGCTAGTGGAAGGTTTTTTTTCTTTTTTATTTTGTTGGGGCTGTTACATAATTGATTTCAGAGGATTTTGTAGCTGATTTTCTCCAAAAATTTAGAGGGTAAATCAAGGGCCAGGGGAATCAAGCCATAATCCCATTGCAGTCTTGGATGCTACTCATTCTTCAGATGAGGATGAGGAGGATGATCAGAATGATGATTCTGATGATGATTGATGATTGATGATATGATGATTGATTTTTTGTAGCTGTAGCTTGTAGTATTGTAGGTTGTAGTATAATACTATGATCTATGATGTTATTTTGGACTACAAAGGCCTTTTAGAGCATGCTTCTTGATGTTTGTAACATTTTTGGTTCAACAATGTTTTGCACTAAGTGCTATTTTGGTTATATGCACTATTACTTACTATATAAATGAGAACTTTTGCATATTTGTGTATATATGGTTTGGATTCATATGGATGCACATGAAAATATCTGAAATATGAATATTTTGTGTGTTTTTGGTAAATCGTTTTTTTATTTTATAATTTTTATTTTTTTAAATTTTATTACCAGTTCCAGTCTGGGGTCGACTGGTTCACGGTCCACAAGGTTTTCCGGTTCGATTTCGATAACATTGAGTTATATGGCTTCAAAAGATGCTAGTGAGTCTGTTCGATCAGAGGATCGAGGCGACTAATATCTACTGTGATAATCAAAGTTGCATCAGTCTCTCTAAGAATCTAGTGTTTCGTGAGAGGTCAAAACACATATATATCCAATATCACTTCATCAGAGATTGTGTGCAGCGTGGAGCAGTCCAACTTCAACATGTTCCCATAGAAGAGCAGCTTGTAGATATACTCACAAACGCTCTAGGGAGAGCTAAGTTCGTATATTTCAAAGAACAAATGGGTATAGTGGTGAAGCTTTTCAGTAGCAAGGATAGGATTTTGTTCTCAGTTGCAGTAGTTGCAACAACAATAGTAGCATGGGATCAATTACAACGCAGAGTAGAGTTGGCAGCGATACAGATTGTACAGTGCAGTGTCAGCAGTTTTGCAGATGTAGTATGGTTTAGCTACAAAGTGGCAGATGAATCAAAGTTGCGCAATAGTTGGTGGGCAGTGGTAGGTTGTCACAATTGTCAGACATCAACAACATATATGGGGAGATGTTATGAGACAGAGAGAGAACACCTTCCTCACTAAGAGGGAGTGTTAGTTTTGTAACATTGGACATGTGTTCTAGTCTCGACTTTGGTCAGAGCAAGGTTACTTGGGAGCGGGAGCGGGAGCGCCATTTTCAAAAGCTCCCGGTCCGGAGCGTTACAGGGAGCGTTTTTTTTTTTTAAATATATATATTTTATATTTTGATGCATATATGTCAACAAAATCATGTAGAATGATGAATTAGACATAAAAAACATAAAAACATAGATTGAATCATATAACATCAATCATCTAGAAGTTATAATCTTCATCAACCATGCCCACAAGTTGGAAACATACAACATATTGACTCTTGAGTCTCGCGAATCATCAATCTGAAGATTTCAAGCTTTCAAAATTCAATATATAACATTTATCATCATTGATTTCAAATTTCAATATATAACATTTATCATCATTGATATATATCATTTATCATCATTGAAAACTATAACATTTATCATCATTGATATATAACATTTATCATCATTGAAATATATAACATTTATCATCATTGATATATAACATTTATCATCATTGATTCATTGATCACCATATAACTTTCATGAAGCATCATATTCGTAATTCATAATGACTTGTAAACTTATAAATGCCAACTTCAAAGTTTCACCTTTCAAATTCAAACTTCAAACTTAAATTGTCATTAAATATGAAAGAGTCAAGTTTCAACTATTCAACAATTATAAAAGATAAAAACTACTAGAAAATAGAAAAGACTAGTAAACAACAAATCTATTTTATCTATTGGCTGGCCCCTTGCCATGCCCACGAGAAATGTCTGATTTGTGAGAACCGCGAGGCAATGGTGGTCTTCTAGTACTCTCAGGAGTACCACGTCCACGACCATGACTAGAAGGCATAGGGCAATGTGAGGATGTAGGTGGAGGCTGAAGCTGCAAAGGAACAATAGTTGGATATCGAGCATTGGAACTAGCACCCGCACTGCTACTGGATGGTGGGACTGGCCTTGTGTGTGGTGGTGCTGCTGATGCTTTATTATCATCCCTCAAAAGTTCTGCTTCCAATTCTTCCATATGTACAGTGCCGTCCTCCAAATTATCATCCTCTGGGTTGTTGTCCCAAACTTTATATGATTGATCCTCATATGCTCGATCACAGTAATGACTCAACAACCTCAAGTTGTAATGCACATAAGCCAAGCTTTCAGCTCGGTTTTCATTCAACCTGTTTCTTCTCACATTATGTATGAAGTTGTAGGTGCTCCAACACCTCTCTGCAGAATAAGTATTCACAACTTGTGAGAGAACTTTTTTTGCCAACTTTGGCTAAAGTCCCATGCCGCCATATGCTTCCCACCATGTGAGAGCATCAAATCTGTCTTTGTCTTCCATTGCATGGAAATAACCAAAGTTACCAGTGGAACTGAAGTATCTGCCTAATTCAAGGTGCAATGCAGCACACTCCTCCCTGTCGGGGACCAACTTGTCTAATGCCTTCATGTATCCCTGTTGTACCTCTGAATCTGTGTGAGGTTTGATCCTAACCCACCTCCAGGTGCAGGTTGGCCCAACCAAGATGGAGAGTAGTATTTTGGCATAAGGATATATGCCAAGGCATGTAGTGGAACATTGAGTTTATTCCACCGTGCACCCACACAGTCGTGAATCATTGCTACAAGTTGGGATCATTATCCTTAACAACATCTTTTATTTCGCCCAACATGCTATCCATCTGCTCATAAACCTCCCCAATCACTGGTTTATCTGTATCTGAAAAACGAATCATGTGATAAATAGGCTTGGTGAAGTTCAAAATTTCCCTCACACGTGCCCAAAACAAAGGGTCAAGGGCAGTCTCCTCCACATGTTCAAAACCTTCACTGTCAACTATTGTCGCTGCCCTGTCCTTTAATACCTGCCAGTGTGGGCTTGATACCATTGCAGCCAATGACTCTCTTACCTTCAAAAGGCGCCTGAAGGTGAGGTAATAGCTAGCAAATCTAGTCTTTGCTATCTTCAACAACTCCAATTTGGAGTGAGTATGGAAAAGCCCATGGGTATTGCTATGGTTTGTAATAAATTTTATCATTTTTTTACCTCTCTTGTACAAATCACCAAGCCATTTGAATTGAGGTTGTTTGTTTTTAATGATATCATGCATCAAAAGGTTCATTATGTGAATCAAACACCCAAACCAAAATATGTTGGGGTATTTATCCTCAATAATTGCTCCTGCTGCCTTACAGTTAGCAACATTATCAGTGATGACTTGGATGACATTGTATGGCCCAGTATTTTCAATTATTTCAAGTAATGGATTTGCAATGTTAATGCCAGTCTTGAATTTGTCTGAATAATCATATGCTGAAAGGAATATTGCACCACTAACCAACACAGCCAGAACACTCATCAATGGCTTTCCTTTTACATTGGTCCATCCCCCAGATACAATGGACACCCCACGCTCATTCCAAGAATTTGTCATTGTAGCCAAAGAATTGTTTATTTTAGCTCTTTCATGATCAAGTCCCACGGTTCTGGCCTTGTCATACCCAGGGCTCCTGTATCCTTTAGGGGCATCATTAATGGCAAAAACCATTTCATGCCAATAAGGTGAGCGAAGAACATTGAATGGCACCCCACATGCATATAGAAATCGGAAATTTTTTGAATCCACATCATTCCTACACCCTTCGTCAAGGAAATTGGATATGGTTCTACGCCTTAAGGAGGTGTTTGGTCCAGGTGTGCCTCCATATCCACTGCCATGGGTGGAAGTTGATGGACTTCTTTGTCCATGATGTGATGGACCTGATGGTGTATAAGAATCAATGAAACCCCTAGATCTTGTAGATCTCTGTAGGGTAGCCTCCTCTTCCTTTCTATATTTCTCTCTCTATGTTGCTGGCACACTGACACAAATTTTGATTCTTAGATTTTTGCTTCCATCCCTTGGCATTTTCCCACAAAGGTGCCTTCTGGCACGGGTGTATGAACTTGTGTATTCTTTATTGCAATGGGGGCAAAGAAATTTAGTGGTTCCACCACCTTTCCCTCCTTCCTGCCTCTGAACATATTTCCACAAAGGTGTTTGACTTTGGTCTTGTCTAGTTGGGGTATCTGTGGCCTCATGTTCTGCACTTTCCCCTTCCTCCTCAGCATACTCCTCCTCTTCAGGATTTTCATCAAATCCACTATAGCCCACTTCTTCATCTTCCTCTTCTCTAATGGGCCTCTTTCTTCTACTCTCCAACACCATTATTACAAAGAAATGAACCAACATGAAGAAAATCCCTAGCCATATAGCCATGATGTTTCAAGTTTCAAGTTTCTAGCCTGCAAAAAAAATAAAGGAATGCCAAATGAGAATGGGAAATGCAACATAGGAAAAAAACAATGAAATTTTTCACTTTTAAACACACTAGAATGCAACATTGAGAAAAAAAATCAAGTTTTCATTTTTGAACAATTTAAAAACAATTCCCAGAAGATAAAAAGCTAGATTAGAAGACCTATCTCTTTCTTGCAATCCTCCTCTTGCTTGCAAACTTGCTCTCTCCTTGGCACTTCCGCTCTCCAACTCTCCAAATCGCTCTGCTCCTCTTGCTTCTCTTGCTCTCCAAATCGCTCTCGTCTTGCTCCTCTTTGCTCTCTCACTCTCAACTAAAACGATAAAAACAAAATGAGGGGGGTGGGCTTTTTATTTACCCAACCCCCCTCCCTCATTTCCAAAAAAAAATCAAAATTCGACGCCAATTTTTTTTCTACGCGGCGGGAATCGTTTTTCATGTCGGGGAGCATTTGGAAGCGAATGCTCCCCGACCGCTTCCCGCATTAAAAAAATGCTCTCGAAGCGTTTTTTTAATGGGGGAAGCGCTCAGGGAGCGTTCGCTCTAGAGCGCTCCCTGAAACGCTCCCGAAAAGATGGGGAGCGTTTTTTCAGGCTCGAAAGCGCGCTCCCGAAAACGCTTCCTGAGGGGAGCGTTTTCGGGAGCGCGCTTCCGAGCGCTCCCAAAAAGCTCCCAAACGGAGCGCGTTTTTGGAGCGAGATCGGGGGGGGGAGAAGCTTCCCCGCTACCTTGGGTCAGAGAGGCTTAGAAACACAAGAACTCCAAAACCCAGAAAAAATTTCAGGAGAAAACACCTAGAGATGGCTCAATTAAGTTAATTGATTAATAATTAAATATTTCCCAAGTCTAACTTAGGAAAGTGATTAATTAACAACAATTAATTGAGAAAGGTGAGAATTCTTTAGAAACTCACACAAATCAAGTTAGATATGATCTCAGCCGTTGATGGGGATCTAATCATAGCCTTTGGTGATCCAATGAGAGATTATAAAAGCAACTCGATGGGTAGATGGAGCACACTCCAGTAGTGTGAGTTCCTTGGTAGATCGAGCTACCCAGTTGCAGAGATCAAGCAAGGGAGAGAAGTTCGAGCCATAAGGAAGGCAAGAGTGAGATTGAGGGAGCAACAGAGTCATTTCTAGCAGATTAGTAGTAGCTTGGAGGCTGAATTATTTCTGAAGAGAGGTCGAGCAACCAAAAACCCTAGTTCGAACTGTCGGAAAGTGATTTTTTTTGTTGCTGGAGGTCGAGAGATCACCTAGAAGGCAAAGCGAGTCACTTCCAGGCCCAAAGGGAGGCATGAAAGCTCATCCAAAGCCAACTAGCAAGCAATGCAAATTATTTGGGCTAGGCAATGCATATTTCTGACTAGTGTGAGTTGCCAAGAGGAAGTGCGAGCAGGGCTAGAGGGGTTGAGTTTGGTTGCAGAAGGGAAGAATTTCATCCAAATAATTTTGGCAGTATATTTTGCTGGATGATAGCCAGTGTGACATCCAGATTTGTACTCGGAATTTTTGCTGCTACATTTTAATAATAAAACCCTCATCTACTGCACCGATTTTTCCACATTGGGTTTTTCCGGGGACATTTGTCCAAAAATAATGGTGTCATTTTTATTGTGTGTGTGCTCTATATTTCTCAGTTCCAACATTTCATTTTCTGCAGCATTTTTATGGTGAAAATTGCAGTTGTGATTTTATTCGTAGTTTGCCGTAGCAAATAAACTGCACTTAATATAAATCAGGAAGAATAATTTCCAGTTGCTGCAATATAATTGAAAATTTGACATCCTTCCTATGCAGGTGCCAACTATTGCATGACACGTGAATGCATGGGAAACATGTTAAACTTGCGAAAATGTTGAAAATTTCATGAAAGGGCCCCTTCCAGTGTTTAACTCTGAGAATAAAGATCAATGAACATGTACTAATCCTTGTAAAGTACTTACATATCGTTGATGAATAACAGACCTGCAAATTGCCGATGCTGAATCAATTAATATCCATGAATTGTAGATGATGAGTCAATTTGTAATGCCCATTTTTGACCCTTAGAAGCAAAAGGAAGTTGAGTCATAGCCTATCTAGATCCCATGGGCTATTGACGGAAAATAAAAAGTTCACGATAATAAGAAAAATAATAATTAAATAAAAGGGTTAAAAGGTCACTTTCAGGAAACTAAGTGACCCAGGGTATTACCCATGGTTTTCGGAGGAGGAAATTATTATTAAAGGGGTGAAGGAGATTGAGGGAGGACATGAGAAGGATTTTCGAGGAAATTGGTAAGGAGCTCTAGAAGTTGTTGAGAAAAGGGGGAACCCTAGTATTTCTAGTTTTGGTGTTGAAAGACACTCTAGTTGAAGATCATTGGTTTCAGTGTTGAAAGACACACCCTAGCCAATTATTGCATTGCAAGTTGTTCTCCCTAGCCAAGAAGATTAAAATGGAGGACTATTTCATCATCCATTGTGCAGGCTGAGCTCATTGCTTTTTGAGGGCCAAGTTTATTCTATTGTGGGAGCTGAGTTCATGTTTAGCAGAGGCCAAGTTCGTGGGATTGCTGGGCCGAGATCATGTTATCTTGCAGGCCGAATTTATCCATTTGCATGGGCTGAATTTATTATGGTTACTGGGGCAGAATTGCTGAATTGCAAGGCTGAGCTCATGGGCTTTATCACTGGGCTGAATTTCACATTTTGCCAGGGCTGAGTTGCCAAAGTCACAAGCAAATCGAGCAGCAAGGAGAAGCCGAATTTGCCTATTTCCGAAAGAGGTGTCAAATTTTGTAATTACTGGGTCAAATTTCCATTTTCTGTAATATACCATAGGGCCAAGTTCAACATTTTCCAAAGGAAAAACACATCTCTCTCAAGGGGCAAATTACCTGGCTGATTGGGGCCGAATTTTGTGAAGGTAATTGGAGAATAAATTGTTGGGTTGGACGAGGCCAAATCAGAGGCCGAGTTGCAATTCCTGGGCTACAGCAGAAGAGCCGAATTTTGGACCATATTACCTGGCTGAGTTATCAGTAGAAGGGCCAAATTGATTGCCAGGTTTATTCTCAAAAATTTATGTAACATTCCTCCAGTTCCTTCAATTAAATGGGGCTGGTCTTGCATCATTTTTCTTGTGTTTGCACATTTCTTTAATTGCTGGTGTTTTTCTCTGTGGATATATGGAATTTTTGAGATAAAATTCTCATGACATAATTTTTGAATTAAAACCCTTGAAATTCTTGCAAAATTCTTGCATGACACGTGAATGCATGGAAAACATGTTAAACTTGTGAAAATGTTGAAAATTTCATGAAAGAACCCCTTCCAGTGTTTAACTCCGAGAATAAAGATCAATGAACATGTACTAATCCTTGTTAAGTACTTACATATTGTTGATGAATAACAGACCTGCAAATTTCTGACATTGAATCAATCACTAATATCCGTGAATTGTTGATGCTGAGTCAATCAAGATGAAATTTTGTGAAGTTCATACTGAGTGATAGCACTCTTTACGAAATAAAAGTCAAAATTAGTTCTATTTCAAGACTGACTTGTGATTTCCAATTTTTTTTGGTTTATTCTCACTAATGAGTGTTACCTGCAGAAAACACTCCGACTAGTGATGTTGTTTATAAGCACTTTTGTCAATGGCTTCTTTGTGCCGATTAATATAGCTTCTTAATGAATTGAAATTGATCTCCTTTTCTTTTAAATGGAAGATGTACAAATTTTGTCGTGTTGTTATTGGTTTCTTGATATGATTTTTTGGGTATTGTTTCAGGCTTTCTTTGGGAATCAGAGTAAACAAATCGAAATCTCCATCATTAAATTATTTTGAAGAGATTGAGACAAAGGATTTGTTTGAGTAGAGAAACTGAAGATAGTCCACTGTTTGATTAACTGTCCTTTTGTGTTGTTATTTGTAGTTCTTTTCTACTGGGGAATTTTGGTCAAGGTGTATGGCTGTATATTATGAGTTTATGGTAGTGCTTTTGTACTCATGAATTTTTGTTCAAGTTATATGGGTGTATGCTCGAAGTTTATGTGGCAAGGATATAGCCATGTTTATTGTTAGATGTACCAGCATTCAATCAACTTGTACATGGTTGGAAACAATAAAATAAGAAGTGTAATTTTCTGAAGTTCATGACATTTTCATGTTGTGTAATTCTCTTTGCTGTTATTTTTGAATAGGTAAAAGCAGTCTTTGATGCAATAGCACCGGCAGTGGGTTTATCAGTAGGTTTGGCAGTTGGACAAACTTCATTAGCAGCTGATACTGCTCAATTCATTAGGCACCGTAGGAATTCCATGCAGAATCTTAGTGATCCTGTGGGTATGGAGATGGCTACTTCAGAAAGTTCTGTGGATATCTTGATAGCTACGCCTGGAAGGTTAATGGATCACATTTCCAGTACGAAGGGTTTCACACTGGAACATCTTTGCTATTTAGTACGTTGATCACTATTGCTATTGAGAATTTTTTGAATGCATATAATGGAATTTCATCACTAATTTTTGTACTCATGCAAAAGTCTATACCTTTGTTCTCTGTATGCACACATGGGCTTGTCTTTTAAGGCTTTGACAGAATTTTTTGAATGAATATAATGGAATTTCATCACTAATTTTTGTACTCATGCAAAAGTCTATACCTTTGTTCTCTAAATGCACACATGGGCTTGTCTTTGAAGGCTTTGACTTATCAGATCCAGAATATTAATTGAACTCTAATAGCGGATTGCCTCTTTATGCTTTTCTTGGGAGAAAATAGTACTTTTATTATACAGAATATTAAATGTGTACATAAAGAAGGTTAGGTTACCTTATTTAAGTTGGTGTTGCAATAATGTCTGGATAGGCATCCATAGATACATTTTTGGCATCTTGAATGAGCAAAAAGCCTTTTGCTTTGATTTGCTACTTACATTATCTAATCACAACTCTTCAAAAATACACGTACAATGCAGTTTCCAAAAAGATTAAAGAGTTATAATATATATGCAGCACAGTAAGGCAACATAAAGATTGGGGGTTGGGCATTTTACAATTTCCAATCAATGCTGCCCTCTATGGATGATCCCTTCAAGCATGGATGAAGATTGAGACATATGAGTTTTGCTAAAATATCTTGGGCCCTTTTTGATTGCAGGCATCTTGATGCAGCCACCTTGCCTTTGATCCCTTGTACTTGCTTGTGGCCTCACCTACCCCCATCATCTTCTTTCATCACCTTTGCGGTACCTTCCCCTCCACCCTCACCCTGCATCCCTGTCTCTTCTCCCTCAGCTGCAACCCCCCTCTTGTCATTTCCACCTGTTATGGCCCTCTCTTCCCAGGTCATAGCCTCACCGTCTCCTCTCTCTCTGACTTCCCTAGCCTTCGTTTTGTCCCCCGCCAGTGGTGACTCAGCCCCTCTTGAGGTCCAATCCTGTGCCAAATAACCCATGGCAATTTGTACTTTGAAATTTTTCCCCTTTTCTGGGAGAGTTCCACTTGGCAATGTACATGATGCAATGCATATTCTATAAATGCCTACTAAAATGTAAATTGCAGGCACAAGCATACTCTTGCACAATTACCTATTTTCGATTAACAATCAGATATATTTCATTAACATACATCTAAAAACATTGCAACGAAAATAAATACAAGGGGACAAATACTTATCTTTAAAATTGTACAACTAACTGCAGGCCTTCGACGTTGCACCCAGCCGTAGACCATGTTGTTCATTTCTTTCAACAACGGGTCACCCCCAAGCTGGGGCTTTGACTCCATGGGGATTCAAGATCAGCTTGCCCAAAAACCTGTTACCATGCTCGACAACCTCCAACTGACAATCCTGTGGATTAAAGGAGTTCCACTGCCCTCACAGGCCTTCCAGGTACCCTTTTAGGCCTCACACAGCCAAGGTACCAAGCACGACAACCTCCAACAAGTAGTCCTATGGCTTCCAGGAGTTCCAATGCCCTCTCAGGACTTCTAGGCACCCTTCCAGGCCTCCATTTCCACCGTAGACTCCATGCTTCCATGGACGTCTTTCCACAATCCTTCACAGGATTCATTCGTACTCGTGCCACAATATAGGAATCCCTTGTTTGTGTCCTTCACTGTACTAAACATGCCCCTTTTGTATGCATGCCTATTTTTTTCCACATGGCATTCACCCAAGTCCCTTAATGGACTTTGGTAATATGCATGGGCACTTTTTATAATTATTAAATCATATAAACCCCTTTTCACTCATCCATGGAGTCTTAGACCCCCATACTGGTTTATGTATTTTCGGTCTGCAACCATTTATTTTATTAATATACATTTGTTACATAATTACGTTACTAGGCCTTCTAGCCTTAAAATATAAAACATGTGCACACGGGCACAATAGCCCCATAACACATATATTCACATACACATGGGTGTCGCGGCCCTCAAAAGATGTCCTCGACTGGTTCTGCATATACATGCTATTTACATTCCATGAGTCGAACATGTGTGTTACATTCTACAACCGCCCCTTCCCCGCCCTCTCCCCCTTTTTTAGGAACAATCCTCAATGTAATACAAATACACATATATACAATAGCTCATTCAAAAAGGTGAGGGTATTCCTCCCTCATCACATCGTCATGCTCCCATGTAGCATCTTTAGGACTGAAATGGGTCCACTGCACTTTTACCATGGTGACAGCTTGATTCCAAAGCACCTTGTTTTTCTTGTCCAAGATCCATATTATTTGGACTTGAAAGTCTCCCTCGGGCTCCACCTTAATCATATTTCGATTGATTACATGGTTAGCATCAGGAACATACTTTTTCAACAATGAAACATGAAAGACATTATGAATGTGCTTGGATGCTAGTAATGCAATCCTATATGAAACCATATTCATCCTTTCCAGAATCTAAAATAGTCCACAATATCTTGCTTTTAACTTTGCACAACTATCCGATTTCAAGGAACTTTTCCTTGGCTTCACCCTCAAGAAGACATGGTCACCAATTCATAGTTCCTTGTTTGACTTGTTCCTATTTGCATAAATTTTCTGTCTATCTTGGGCAACATTCAAATTCTCTTTAATGTTTGCTACTTGCTCGTCCATTTCCCTGAGAAAATCTAAACCAACAATGACCTTGTCAATTAGTTGTCCCGACTTACTGGTGTGTTGCAGTTCCTTTGTAATATTCCTAATTAGCAATTCCACTAGTTAGAATATTAATTTTTGATATTTTGCTAACTATTACGTTTTGACTATGAGGATGTTGGTTTGGGGGCCCACAATTAGACTTACGAAACTATAGAGATTAAAACATTAGGCCAAGGCAAATATTGCGGCTGTAGTGGAGGATGGGGGCCCAATAAGGAGAGACTGCGTCCCACATGTGGTAGCGCATCTCATTGGTACGAGCTAGAGGCAACATAGTTTTGAGGTGGGGCCCAAGGGAACGTTGGGCAAACTTAGTTAAAAGGAAGCAAGCTGATCATTTTGGGGCATTCATTCTATCATCCATTTCAACTTTGTCTTTGACAGAGAGCACGCTTGAGCAGGAAGCCAAGTTTGCAAGTGTTGTTTAGCACACCGGGTGTCTTCGAGCAGAGATCCCAGCCTCAACTTCGGTGGACTTCGAGTCCCAGCCCAAGGGAGGTGTTTTTTCATAGTTGATCATTTCTAGCAGCAGGGACTTCATCCACAGTGCAGTCAATTCTTCAACAACGCATTGGCATCTACAACAACACAGAGGTTGCACAGTTAGAGAAGGGATCACCCCGGGGGCTAGGGGAGTGAGAGTATATTTTGGGAGACACTTGGTGGGGAGGCTTAGAGCTTGCTAACAGGGGTTTTCCAGGAATTTTGGTGGTCTCCAACAACAAAATTTCCAGGTGGAACGAATTGCCCAACAGTTGGGTGAGCCACGCCCAATGAGGCCAATTTTCGAGGTCAAAACTAGGTCAAACCCTTTTTGGGTTTTTCTGGGTTTATTGAGGAGAGGCCAAGAGTAATTTGGCAGAATTTTCAGGGTAGAATTAAGGGGCCAAACAAGAATCCCAACTCGGGCAACAACTAGAGGAGCTAGGGGTAAATTGGGCTGAAATTTCGAGGTCAATATTTGGCCAATTCCTTCGCGGGTTATTGTGTGTTTCTTGAGTAGAGTCCATGGTTACCTTAGCAGTGTAGCAGGCCCTAGCAACATTTCTTCGGGAGTAGCAACAACATTCTAGGCAAGGATTGCGCAAAGCTACAACCACGCAGTGCACATTTCTGGGGGAGATTTCAGGCTTGTTCCGAGGCTATCTTCAACTTGCTTTGACTCTTGAGCAAGCCCAGGTGCCTTCATTCCAGCACCTATGTTGTACACATTTTACTGATATTAATAAAATGGCTCAGCAATATTTTATGGCTCTAATGATGTATTGATATTAGTTTTTGTTTTGCTGTTTTGTTAATATCTTTTAGCCTGTTATTACTGTAATTTACCAATTAGGAATATTACAGTGGTATCAGAGCCATGATCTTGGCCAGCCGTGGGGTAACCAATTAGATTAGGGAAAATTTGTGCATGTATACATAGTGACAGGTTAAACCATAGACAAACCATGGCACAACGAGGATTTAATTACCACGAACTCTTGACTGAGTTGATGAGGGTGTCAGACCAGACCTATCCACTTCCTTGCAGGAGAGACACTAGAGTTGCACAGGCCGTGGGGGTACAACCATCTACACATGATCATGGGGAGCAAGTGGATACACCCAGTATGACGCAGGGGTTACCCGTGTTGGAGACTTCCTTGACCGTGTCAGTTGACATCTTAATGGAGAGAGTAGAGCCTACCCCAGTAGTGCCATCCATTGAGGTGATGACGGGGTTAGTGATCGAGTTTTTCGGTGATAACAGGATGCAACAGATGGGTGAGGTGCCAGGTGATGTATCCATCCTTGATGAGGCGCTAGGAGATACATAGGTATTGGACGATGGTGGCACACAACAGTGTCATCAGCTTTAGGCTGACCTTCTAGCTTTGAAGGGGAAGGCCACATCAGTACGAGAGGCTATTCTGCTGCAGAACGAGGAGTTGGAGGTCATGAGAGTGGTTTGTGCCAAGTCAGTGACCAAGTTGGCCCTCATTTGGGAACGATTGTATTCCCTTATGGTACAACTAGAGGGCTCATTGGAGCGTCGGAGCAACCCCCTTCAGGCATACATAGATGGGGCTAGCAACATTGTTGGGTCACCTTTGCCCATTGGAGAGAGAGAGACAGAGCCACCTAGTCAGATCTCATGTGCTGACTTGGATAACGGAATGAGATGATCGGAGTTGCACAGGGTGTAATATCCGCATGTTGGGGTTGGGTGGTGAGAGATTTTGAGTTGGTACCCAGTGGAGTGGGCTATGGAGATGGTGGACTCGAGTGTAGTTCAACAGGAGTTTCTAGGCACTAGGAATGCAGGAAGCCCAGACTGTTGTTGGGATCCAGCTGGGATTTCCCATCACATCATAGAGTTAGTCGGTGATGGTAATAGTTGCGTGATGGATCTAATGTTTAGGCGCATAGGTCGGGACAGAGAGCATGCATGAGCAGGAAGCTAAGTCTGGAATGTCTTCGAGCAAAGATCCCAGCCTCAACTTCAGTGGACCTCGAGTGCCAGCCCAAGGGAGCTGCTTTTCCATAGTTGATCATTTCCAGCAGCAGGGACTTCATCCACAATGCAGTCAACTCTTCAACAACGCAGTGGCATCTACAACAGCGCAGAGGCTCCGCAGTCAGTGAAGGGATGACTCCGGGGGCTAGGGGACTGAGAAGAGATTTTGGGAGACACTTGGTGGGGAGGCTTAGAGCTTCCTAACAGGGATTGTCCAGGCATTTTGGTGGCCTACAACAGCAAAATTTCCGAGAGGACTGAATTTCCCAACAGTTGGGTGAGCTAAGCCCAAGAAGGCCAATTTCCGAGGTCAAAACTAGGACAAACCCTTTCTGGGTTTTTTCTAGGTTTATTGAGGAGAGGCCAAGAGTAATTTGGCAGAATTTTTTGGGTAAAATTAAGGGGCCAAACAAGAATCCCAACTCAGGTAGCAACTAGAGGAGCTAGGGGAAAATTGGGCTGAAATTTCGAGGTCAATATTTGGCCAATTCCTTCGCGAGTTATTGTGGGTTTCTCGAGTAGAGTCCTTGGTCAAAATCTCGGAATTTTCTGAGCTGTGTAGCAGGCCCTAGCAACATTTCTTTGGGAGCATCATCAGAGTTCTGGCAATAGACTGCGCAGAGCTACAACCACGCAGTGTACATTTCTGGGGGAGATTTCAGGCTTGTTCCGAGGCTATCTTCAACTTCCCTTGAGCAAGCCCCGGTGCCTTCATTCCAACACCTTTGTTGTACACATTTTACCGATATTAATAAAATGGCTCAACAATATTTTATGGCTCCAATGATGTATTGATATCAGTTTTTGTTTTGCTGTTTTCTTAATATCTTTTAGCCTGTTATTACTGTAATTTACCAATTAGGAATATTACATCCTTCCATACAAGGCTTCAAAAGGCTCATATTCAAAGATGCTTTGTACCCATTAGTATAAGCAAACTTCACTAGGCATAAATATTCTTCCCATTTTGATGCTTTGTCCATCACATACATCCTAAACATGTCCTCGATGACTTGTTTAACTCTTTTCGTCTATTCATCTGATTTTGGATGGTAGGATGTACTGAAATTAAATCAGTCTCAAATCCCTTAAATAATCTTGTCGAAAAATTGGACGTAAAATTGGGATCTCTCTTTGAAATAATTGCCTTGGTTAAAATCTCGGAATTTTCTGAGCAGTGTAGCAGGCCCTAGCAACATTTCTTCGGGAGCAGCATCAACGTTTTGGCCAAGGATTGCGCAGAGCTACAACCACGCAGTGTATATTTTTGGGGGAGATTTCAGGCTTGTTCCGAGGCTATCTTCAACTTGCCTTGAGCAAGCCCCGGTGCCTTCATTCTAGCACATTTGTTGTACCCATTTTACCGATATTAATAAAATGGCTCAACAGTATTTTATGGCTCCAATGGTGTATTGATATCAGTTTTTGTTTTGCTGTTTTCTTAAAATATTTTAGCCTGTTATTACTGTAATTTACCATTTTGGAATATTACATCCTTCCATCCAAGGCTTCAAAAAGGCTCATATTCAAAGATGCTTTGTACCCATTAGTATAAGCAAACTTCATCAGGTGTAAATATTCTTCCCATTTTGATGCTTTGTCCATCACATACATCCTAAACATGTCCTCAATGACTTGATTAACTCTTTTCGTGTATTCATCTGATTTTGTATGGTAGGATGTACTAAAATTTAAATCAGTCCCAAATCCCTTAAATAATCTTGTCTAAAAATTGGATGTAAAATTGGGATCTCTATTTGAAATAATTGCCTTGGGCATACCATGCAACCTGATAATTTGCCTCATGCAAATCTCAACAACATTCGCTGCCTTGTGTGTTGACTTCATTGGAATGAAGTGGGTAGCCTTAGTGAGTTTATCCACCAAAACCATGATGGAATCATGTTGCTTCATTGTTCTTGGAAGATTTGTAATGAAATCAATGGAAACAATTTCCAATTTCCACTCAGGAATGGGTATTGGCTATTTCAACCTTGCTGGATGCTTATGTGCAATTGTATCCTTTTGGCATTCCAAGTACTTGACTATATAATCAACCACTTCTTTCTTCATACCTGACCAACAATATTGTTTTCTAACTGCTGAGATTGTCTTTTGATACCATGGGTGCCTAGCATAAGGCACTCTATGTCTCACTCAGCGCTAACTGCTGAGATTGTCTTTTGATACCATGGGTGCCTAGCATAAGGCACTCTATGTCTCACTCAGCGCTAAATTTTTCAGCTCCTGGGAATTCGACATATAAATCCTGCCTGTATACAAAGAGCTCCATTTTCTCCCATTTTATAATCCCTATATTTGGGATGTACTTCTCCTTGCTATAAGTTGCTTTTTATTTCCATATATTGCTGATCTGAATTCCAACCTCTAAAATTCTTATTTTCAAATCAGATTTACATGTGCTTATGGCTGTAGCATGCACCCTTTTGTTGAGTGCATTAGCCACCTTATTTCCTTACCCTTTATGTGCTTAATTTCAAAGTCATAATCAACCAAAAATCCTTGCCATCTAATTTGTCTGGCATTTAAATGTGGCTGTTCAAACAAGTGCTTTAGCCCACTGTTGTTAGTTCTTAATTAAAATCTCTCTCCATGAGGTAATGCCTCCACATCCTTATGGCATATATAATGGTTTCTAGCTCTAAAAGTGACATAATTCTTTTCATGCTCCTTGAGCTACCTGGATTCATAACATATCACACGCCGGTTTTGCATGAGAACTCCTCCAAGTCCTTTACATGTATTTGTGCACACAAGAAAGTCTTCATCTGGCTCAACTATCTTCAATATCGGTGCACTTGATAACAACCTCTTTAAACGCTAAAAGGTTTTCTTCACATTTATGAGACCAATCAAATTTTGCACCTTTCCTTTGCAAGGAAGTAATAGGGTGGGATATCTTGGAGAACCATTCAGTAAATATTCTATAATAGCCTGCTAAACCTGTGAAAGATCTTACCTCTGCCACATTCTTGGGTGCTGCCCACTCTTTAATTGCTTTAATCTTTGCTGGGTCTACTGCTATCCCTTCTTCTAAAATAATATGAGACCCAAATAATGGATCTTTCTCTGATAAAATGAGCACTTACTCAACTTGGCATTTAATTAATGCTCCCTGAGTACCTGTTGCACCATCCTTAAATGCTCTTTATGCTCTTCCTCAGATTTAGAATATATGAGGATATCCTCCAAAAACATAATCACAAACTTATCCAAACAATCTTGGAAAACACCATTCATGAGGCACATGAAAGCACTGGGGGGCATTAAATAGTTCGAATAGTACCACTACGAGCTCATAATGTCCATATCAAGTTCGAAATGTTGTCTTCTTGATTTCCTTTTCTTTAATTCTTAGTTGATGATATCAGAAAATACCTTAGCTCCTCTAAGCTGGTCAAACAAATCATCTATCCTGGGAAATGGATACTAATTCTTCACTGTGACTTTGTTCATCTAACGAAAGTCAATGCACAGTCTCAATGTGCCATCCATCTTTTAAAAAAATAAGACCCGGGCACCCCAAGGTGATACACTTGGACGTATACACCCTATTCATAAGAGCTCTTCTAGCCGCATTTGCAATTCTTTCAATTTTGGTGTGCTCATTCTGTGTGGTGTTTTGGACATAGTTGTAGCTCTAGGTACCATGTCTATAGAGATGTCAACGTAATTCTTTTGGTGGTAACCCTGGCATTTCCGAAAACACATCTTCAAATTCCTTAAGTAGTGTGCGGTTGCGCATACATGGCGCTAGATCCTTAGGCATCTCCTCCATGTGGGATGCATAAATTTGGCACCCTTTTCTAAATTTTTCTTTTGTTGCGTACTTGACATTTGCCTAATAAAAAATCGACCTTGGTATTTTTTGCACTTGCCTTTGTTTCTCTTATTTATCCAGGCAAGTAAATGTTTTGTTGTAACAATTTAATAATGCGTGGTGCTCTTCCAGCCAATCCATGTCAGTTGGGAAAATATATGATCCTAGTGGTATTATGTTTAGATTTGCATTTGTATCTAGTCCATTCATATTAACGGGACATTCACCAATTCTCTTATTCTTCTTTTAGACCCTGTAGCTAATTGAACTAACCAGGCCCTGCTATGCTTCGTTTTATTCAAGGTAATTTTTTCAACCAACTTAGGATCAATATAACTATGACTAGCTCTAGAATCAAGTAAAATAACGATGGGCTGATTATTTAACTTACCTTCCACTTCGACCACGTGTGCCCAATGTTCCGTCTGCTTGTTATCCAATGTTGCATAAATTCTGGGCATGCTTCTACCCACGTCCTCCACTGTATCAACTCCTTGGATGTGGTGTACAATCCTTAGTTTTTCTTCTTTGTGTGGGCAGTCCCTATACTTGTGTTCTCCATCACAACCTCAACATCTAATGGGTTGAAATTTTGGCTTATTTTTCATTGAATCAACCGCCTTTGGTTCACTATGTGCTAGTTGTCTTGGTTGTTTTGATTAGTGTTACGAACATCTTGATAACATCTCAATTTTATCTCGAAATAACGATTTTTTGGCCTAGCGGATGTTTGCCGATTTTTACCGATATTTTGATGGTATCTTGATTTTGCCAATGTTTGCTAATTTTTACTGATATTTTCTTGATTTTTACAATTTTTTGTTTTTTCAGACTCTTGCCGATTTTATCCCGATGCCGATGTTTGCAACATTGGTTTTGCTTTAGAATCATTTTTGAAAGATGCGGGTTTGAATCCTTTCTTCCTTTCTTCCATCTTGCCTTTTTTCTTGTCATCCCAAGTCCTTTGGAAAATTGATTTCTTTTACCCCATTCATAGAGGTATTTCACCTTCCACTCACATACCTTTGTATTTTCAAATTTCCATCTTTGATAAAATTTACATACCTTAATAACTAAATGAATTTCCGGCTACATTCCTCCATTGTCATGTTCCCTAGTTTGAGTTCTAAAAACTCCTACATTTTTCTCTCATAATAATGTTTAGACAAGTACTTCTTTGGAAGTACTTTTTAAATTTCTTCCATAAAGTCCTCTTTTCATCTAGATCTTTTACTTCCTTGAGGTGCTCCCACCATAATTTTGGTTACCATTTCAAGTGATATATGGAAATTGGTGCCTCTAAATTGGAAGCATAATCATGTAGCTAAAGGTACTTTCTCATTTCCAACAATCGAGCTTCAACTTCTTCTTCCTTCTTATGCTCACTATTAAATGTAGGTGGCTTTATCTTTCTGAGTTAACCTTGAAAATTGTGCAAGTTTGGTTTCCTTCTTGGCTTCCTAACTGGTGACATGCTTAAACTGCTTTATGATCTTGAGGATACGTGGGCTCCCTTAGTGGATTTCCTTGATGCATGACGAGGCTTCCCAACAACACTCCTAGAGTTCATTGAACCTCCAACATATCTCCCCTTAACTCATGTCATGTTTCTCTGCATTTCTAGAATCAAACCCATGGTCCATACTCATCTGCAATTTATTCAAGCTCTATAAAATCTTTTTGTTGTTGTTCTCTTATCAATCGTTCATTATCAACTTTATAGTTGAGCACCTACATTTGGAGACTCCTCACGATTTCTTCCAACCCTCTATCTTCTGGTTTGTCCATTCCATGACCATTTCACTCTGTTCCAACATTATCCATGCTACTGTTTATGGCTCTGACCTCTTCTTAATGACTGTAAGACCCCTGAGTATCCCCCATACTCTTGGTTCTTATTTTGGCCTTGCCTTATAGGCCACCTGTAGCCTTCTTTTGAAAATTTTAGGAAATTTCCCACCTCAATCTTAATTTTGGGTTGGTAGGGGTATTTTCCTTCTCAATAGCTTTCTATCGACTATCTGTTTGTCCAAATTTGAGTCCCGAGCTAAAAGTTATGGCCTCTAAAAGCTTTGGCCTATTTATCCCCATTTCCCTTATTCTATCATAGCACACTATTTCTAATTTCTTGAGCAACATTCAAATTTTCAAATTTAGCTCCATGGCTAGATTTTATAGTCTCTTATCTTTCCATCTACTATTTTGACATTCCAGTTTGAGCTCTGGTTGCTGAACTACACCCCTTTGAAGTGATTGTATGCCCTAATTTTCCTTCTTACTGTTTCAGTCATAACTACCTCATATTAACTTTGTTTTGCAATTGTAATATGTTGTTGGAAAGCTCTCCAACCTCTTTTATTTGATCTACAAACTTTGCTTGTACCATCGACACTACAAGCAATTGTTGTGGTTTTTCGCTACTTGAAAACATTGTTTAGGCCTTAAAAAATGCCCCGCAAGCGGATGACTAGTAAATTTGAGGACCAAATTCGGGCTAGAGGATCATCTTTATGTGGAAACAAACTGTCTTTCTCAGGAAAGTGCAACTAGAATCTTAATTTTGTGGCAATGAGGGTTGGAATCAAACTTGTGTGAGGCGGTGTTATCAGAATCAGAGCCAACCGGTCTGATTCCGCTAGTCGGACAGTTTGGAGGGAAAAATTGGTTTGGACTGGCCTCCTAAATCGTTATGAATTAACCAATTCTATAACGAAACTAGCCGATTCAGTACTGAAACAACCATTTTCATCGAACCGATTGGTTCGGTACCAATTCAATAAAGCTGTGTACAACACATCATGTGGGCCCTATTTTTGGTTTTTTTCTTCTTTTAATTTATGTCTTAGTTGGGTACCGACCCATAATAGGTGCCTAATATTCAAGCCTATGGCGCTACTATTGCTATGCAATTCATATTAATGTTAAATTTTGTGATATCCCCTACAAGATAATTCCCCTTGTAAAACTTTCTCCTTGTAAGTATGTAATTATAAATTAAAATGGCTAAGTGTTATTTTTAGGGCTAGATTGTTCTCTGCTATAGATAATTGCATTTTAAAAAAATTTCAAATTACATTCACCCCATAACATCATATCATCATTAGCAATTATGTAGAGAGAACAATAAACATCAACAATGCAGAGGAATAGTAAGGAACAAAAAAAAAAAAAACATGCACAATAGAGACACTAGGATTTTGGTCAGAGACCAGGGAAAAACCCCACAAGGGGGAAAACCCATAATTGGCTCTTCTTCTTCTATTAGATATTCATTAAATGTTCCGCTGAGATACAATGTACAATAATCTTGAGACATAAGTCTTTCATCATCCAACACATTAGTCTTACTAGGATAATCCATTAGCAGGCAGGTCTCCAAATCACACTGTCATAGGAACACAATATATGTCATTATCACTGTCATAGAAAACTGCACACTTCATTGTTGCTGCCATGACTATCATCTCATTATCATACATCAAAGTGTCCATAGGTTACTACCATATAGATCTCTGTCACATATCAAAGGTTTTGTTATAAAGATCATGTATAGAAAATCCACGAAATTTTGATCTGCTATAGAGAACGATTTGAAAACTGAAAAGTAGTTTTTTATTCTTTTCTAAAGCACAAAATTTCTCTAATTCAAATTTGTTGCAGAATAGGAACACAAATAAATACAATTCACACAATTCAAGACACATAATTTTTATAGGGAACTGTTGTGACCAGCAACAACCCCCCTTTTATTTAATATTAGTAATAATACTAAATAAATGGGGACCCTTAGTTAAAAAATCCAAAAAATCAATTATGATTTGTTTTCCTTTTCAAATAAAACTTTCTATCATAAACTTAGAGAAATCCCTTAGAAAGAACATTAAGAAACACTTAAGTTTATGATAGATTACAATAAAATTGTTCTTTAAACAAAATAGCGCATCCATCGCAAAATGGTATATATCTTTTATGAAACTGAAAATGCGATTTTGCGATTTTGCGATCTCAAAAAGCCTATACAATAAACATATTGGTCGCAGATCGCATAGCGCAGAAAACAGAAATGTTAAACGAATACCTTTTGCGCTATTTACAATTTTGCGCTTTTGCGAGATTTGCGATATGCGCTTTTGCGCTATTTTACATAACTGCGATGGTTTCATTTTGCAATATTGCGACATTGCGATATTGCGATATTGCGCAGCAAATCGCAGATCGCAATGTCGCAGATTCATGTAAGCGCGTTGTTCAAAGGCAATCTTCTCATATATCAATATCTGTTATGCGCTTTAATGATTGGATTAAATGATTGGATTGGCAATTAATGGTAAATGAGATTTTGTTTTGATTGAAAGTCATTTCACGTTAAAATAATATATTTCATCCGCCTTTGCATTTAAAATAGTCTCATCACCTTTCTCATGCCATTACTCTCATTTAACTCGTAAAACGCAGGCACGAAGGAGCAAACGTCTATACAAAGCTTTCACAGAACATTATGGGTAAGAAGGAGAAGAGCTCGAATTCTGAAAACAAAGAAATAGCTGCACTATATGCAGACACCGCTTGCAATAAGGATGCCGGTATATCCACTTGGGAAGGAATGTATAATTTGCTGGAGGAAGAAAATCTTGTGGTATTAAAAGTTACGGCTACAGCAGGTTCTAGTAATACGTCTGAAGCAACCCTCAAAGAACTGGCTTGTTCATTTCTGCATAGGATAGCGGCAAGGCCGAGGATTCTCCCGTATACAGACATGGTGAAATGGGTGCTGGACAGCACCGATATTTCAGACAGGCAATTTAGAACTCCATCTCAAGAGCTAATCGGGTCATTCACCACGGAAGATCTGAGGCTGATGTATAAGTTGTCGGAACCTCATGCGACTTATAATAAGCAATTTATGGAAGAATTTGCCAGAGAACATGCGAATTTGTCAGAATGCACACAGGAATGGACCAAAAGAGATGAACCATTGAAGAAAAACAAACAGGGGTGGACAGTACCAAAAAAGGATGTTTTAGACGCTGTTCACAAGTTCAAATGTCCAAGTGGGCAATTTGACACAGTTTCTACCGCAAGATAAGGTATGTAAGTTTGCCAAAATTATTCTCTATAGAGCTTTTAGAAGTTACTAAAGAAGCTGTTGGAGGTCAGGAGTTCTCAGGGAAACATAAAGCTCTTCTTGAGAAAAGTCGGGAGTTGAAGAGACTTGAAATAACTGTAAGGCAAAATGAGGAAACATTGACCAAATTCAAGGCACTTAACGCTGAGCAAGAAAAAAGATGTGGAGCGTGTTCGGCACAGAAAAAAACTATTGTGAAAGGTCAAAACTATAAAAAAGAAACTACTTTGGCTGAAGTATGATATGAGAAAATGGTGAAGCAAAATCAAGATGAAATTGCAAAATTAATAACAGAACAAAAAGCTCCAATAAAGGAAAATGCACAAAGAGAAGGCAGCAGCAGAGGTGGCTACAGCGGCAAACATTCTTACTGATTGTGTAAATGATAATTTACACAAAGCAAATTTGATTTCAGAAACTGTTCCAGGATATCTCCCACAAGCACATCAACTGCAAACAGAATGGAGGCAAAAGGCAGAAGAAAGAGCAAAATCTATCCAAGGGCTGACAAGATTAAATTGGGACTCATACTGGGCGTACTTGGTAAAGCCACACAGTCAACACAGTGCGCTTAATTGTATCATCAATGCTACAGAGAAGATTGCGCCTACGTTTGCCGACTCTGTCTTTTCAGGACAGTTGAGTGCTGAAGTCGGTCATCCACATCTTCTCAAAACTATGCTAGATGCCTGCAAGTTTAAAGATCAAGTTCATAGATAGTTAGATTTAGTTTTAATTTTACTTTTTTTTAGCCTAGGAAAAGGACGGTAATTGAACCGAATCCTTAATTTTTGTAATAGACTATTTTTAGATTTAGCTAAGTAGTATTTAAACCCTTCTCATGCATTTAGAGAGGGGTCCTGGATCTTAATATTTTTGACTTGGAGATTACATTTCTGTACTCCACTGTCTTATATATTTTTAAAAAGGATCACATCTGGTGATTTTTGTGCGGAATTATCTTTGAAGTGTTGCATTTCTGTACCTTGGAATTTGATTTTGCATCAGAGTTACTGGATTAGAGTATCAGATTTCATTTGAAAATCTTCAATATGAATAAGGTATTTCTATCTATTCACTACTGATTTCTTTTGTCTTATGATATTCGCTTTAAAATTTGCTATCATTTATATATATTTGTTTTCACAACGCTTCTTTTTATATATCATTTCTGAGTATAATTGAAACGTTATCTTTCATAAGTATATATAGATGGTATACAATGATGAATGCAATATGCTAATACAGCTCTGTTTAATTTCTTAAACAGAGTTATCTTTATTTGTTTCTGCACATTTCAATTTAAATAATAATACATTTTCATGGTTATTGTTAAATTGGAACAATCTTAAGTTGTATTCACATATAATTACCCAGGTTAGTGTTAGAATTTCTTTATCAGTATTTAGTTTAAATTAGATAGTTTTATTTTAGTTAATTTAGTCCCATTTTCACCCATCCAAACCAACCCATTTAGTTATAAGGAAACTGGTCCTTTAAATCCAGTCGGAGCCACCATACCAAACGGAAAAGGAGCTGTCCTAAGGTCCCGACCGGGTGGTTTTCCCCAATGTTTGAAGCAGAGATTTTCTAGGCTTCAACAGGAGCCTAACTATGTGTTGACCACACTTTGTCAACGACCCCATAACAGTACACTCCCCATTTTTTCAAATGGGATTCTTCATGTTCGACGTGTTCGCGCCATTCAGATTCCATCATCAGTCAACAATTTTATAAACGATGTAAACCCATTCTGCATGTTTATGATGTAAATGATTTGAGTAAGACCATCATGTATGTAACAACCTAGGTAAGCTTAGTATTTTGGTGACGATTTCTATCCTAGGAGGTTTTTTGTTTCACTGATATGCTTGTGTTTCTCGACACAAGTGATCGACAGAGTTTTCCCCTCCAGCCTCACCCCAAAACTAGGGTGGATTTTGTCATCAAGATGCTAAGTGAGTCCTAGTGTTTTCTATCGAGTCTTTGTAAAAGTAGTTTGAGAATAATCCTAGCTAATTGGCTAGATTATTTTATTACAAGCTGCTTGGTCTACTAGATCATGTTTTGAGTCGCAGAATTGGGTAGCTGCTTGAGGGTCTATACGAATGGTTATTCCCCCTTTATGTGTCTAAATGTATTTATCTTATGTAAAGAGGGTTGGAAAAATAATTAAATCCCCTCTCAGTCAATTAATTAAATTTTCTGGTCAAATTAATTAAAAATCCTAAGCCATAAATTTAATTAATTTTAAATCCTAGGTGAGTTAAAATTCTTCAAAGGAAAAATTCGTGGGTCCTTAAAAAATTATTTTTTAAAGGTCCCAGGCCAAGGGAATATTGAGAATTTCAAGAGATTTTGGACCCTTGGGCCTTGGTGGTTAAGTCAAAGTCAAAATTTTGAGGTAATTAATTCAAAAATATTATTTTTGAGTTAATTAAAATGGAATTAAATGATAAATTCGATTTTCCTCAAAATTATAAGTTCGACGGTTCAGATTAAAAGATATTTAAATCTTTTCGATGGTCGAGATTATTTTGACATGGATCAACTGAACTAGCCGTTGGAGGTTTTATCTTATAAATCAGAGGTCTTTGTCAGTCTTTCAGGCATCCGATCTTTGAATCATGCACTTGTTCTTGGAAGCTCTTGTGATTTTTTGATGAGTAAAACATAAAGACTTTGTGGTTACAAACTTTGGTGTTCCTTTTCCAGATCTATGTGGTGATGTTGTCTCTAAACTTTGCTACTTCTATTGGCTTTTGATGGTTGATAGCCTCTATGGATTAATCTGCATACATGTATCTTGTGTAGTTTTCTGGGTTGCTAAAATTGCATTTTGATTTAACGGAAAGATTAATTATCTGTTTTTTCTGAAAAGTCTCATGTTTATTTTTTAATCTCTATCAATCTAAAATTCATATCTAAGTGTACAGAGATCGTTTTTTTTTAAAGGTTTGAGCGTTTGGGGAAGTTTTCAATTAGACCAGCCGACTCTCAGATTTCATAAATCTGAAAAAGCTCATTGTTTCTTAATTCCCAAGTTTATCTTACGGAATTTTGTTTTTACAAGGTCTTCTCGGGCTTGTGCCTCTCATAATTTCTCTTTTTATTAATTGTGCAAAAATGGTTTTAAATCTGGCCATGAGAGCCTCTAATCTGTAAATTAGCACTGTAAATTTGCAATTTTTTTTCTAGGGTGTAAGGGTTTATTTTTTGTGCATAGTTTTGGGTTTTTTCTGGTTCTGTGCAGGTTTACAGGGAGATTCTCATAATTTTTTTTAGATCTGAGCCAGATCTAGGCCCTGGAGGGTAAGATCTGGCCTCAAGATCATTTCTGCTGGCAGATTTGAATGTTATTTTGCTGCAAAGAGAAAATCTCAGGTGCATCTAAATCAATATTTTAAAAAATCTGAGTTATACTGGCAAAATTTTAATTGCTGGGAATTTCATGTGTACTAGGTCTGCCTGAAATAAGCATTCCTTGCTTAAATCTCTACATCCGATTCCTGTAGCCGCTGCTATTTTCCTTATCTGTACGCTGCCTCTGTCCGTACGTATTTTCTTCAACTTGCATTTATCTCCTTGCTCAACCCTCCTCTACGCTACCTTTCTGCCTTTCGTTTTCACTCTGCATCCATTTCCGTCATCCCTCTCACGTTGTCCAAGCCCCTTTTCCCCAATGCAACTCCATCTCCATCTTTCCCTTGCTGCGGTTGCTCGACCTTTCCTTCCACACGCTGCTGTCGTGCACCCTTGCTACCTTCTCACCCTTATTGCTCATCATTCCTTCGCGCAGCCTCACGTTGACCTATAACTCACGCAGGTATTAGTTCAGGTTTTCGATTTTTTATTTATTTACTTAGCTCTAGTTTTAGTGCTAGCTTTAGATTTTAATTTTAGATTTTTTGATTTTTTTTTACTTTACGTTAGTTTTAGTTGTAATTAAATTTTAGATTTTCATTAAAACTTTTATTATTAGTTTTAGTTTCTAACCTTTTGACTTTTTTTTTAATTAGTTTAGTTAGTGTCTTAATTCTAGGATTTAATTTTTAGTTTTAGATTTTTTTTTGAAAAGTTCAAAGACATAAAAATTAAAAAAAAAAAAATTCCAAAATTTCTTAATTTTTTTTATTTTTAGACTTTAGTTTTAGTTGTATATACATTTTTTTTGGTTTTAGAGAAAATATAAAAAAATATAAAAAATTTAGAAAATTCTCAAAAAATTTAAAAATTTTACATAATGAAGGTGAGGTTTTTTTTTTTCTATCTAAAGTTTGACTATAGGTTTCTGAATTGGAATTATTTGGAATATCATAAATTCGGAAATATTGGAAATATCTGGCATTTAAATTTGATGGTATCCCCATGATAATATTTTGTTTCGAATTTAAATTGTTGGTTCGAAGTATTTTATGCTAAGTGTTGGTTGATGATTGTTGAACTATCTTTAATTGTGGTTTTAAATTACTTGAAATTGGCGATTAATTGCTTAGTTTAAATTTGAGAATATTTCAAGCGATGATAAATTACATGTTTTTATCAAACGTTGTTAATGCATAATTGTGAGGGTGTTTTTATCGAATATCATTGTGGTGGATTGATTTTCCATAGCAGCAGTTACAAATCAGAATACTTGACTTTAATTTCATAAAGGGATACTTTTGACTCCATAAGGCACTAGTTCTAAACTTTAAATCTAATTGAATCTATAAATTCTTGTTAATCTTAACAAGTACTTTGTCATCTAACTGTGTCTCCTGAATTGGTTGGTTTTCAACCAATTCTCCTTCTTCATTTTCATTAGGGTTTACCTCCCTTAGCTTGCAAGGAGACAACTTAGATAGAGAGATTGGGGATCAAGGTGACAACCCCCGATCTGAGCCATTGTCGCGGTGCCTAGACATTCTGTGCGACAACACTATGAAAACCCTCTTCTTGTTTATTGATAGAAACTTAGCAATTGATCTCTTACAAATACAACTGTTTCACTTGGAGAATACAACCTTCTCCTTGCTTATCGTAAGGATGAAACCCTTGCAAGAATGTTGATCATGTTGCCATCTTCTGTTACTCTTCCTTTGCTCTAAATTCCTAGCGCAAACCCAAGGAACCAAGCCCCTAATTCCTTGCACAAGAGTTGGTCCTTTAGCTCCTAAATTCTAGCGCAGGAGCCTTCTACCAACTAGCACAAGCCTTCTTCTTGTCATGCTCACTTACAAGCTTACACACAAAATTGGTGCATTCAAGAATGAATACAATTATGCGTTCGTTCCTTCTTTAAGGTTTATAGCAATTCATATGGCTAAACTTAGTGAATTTCTAATTAAGGAATGATATTGTGATTGATTGAGTTAAAATGAGTTAACTTCTCATGCAGCTCGTCCTATTTCAAGTCAACCACTTGAAACTCAATCACTTGTGTTTTTCCTTACTCAAATCACACTAGAAAATCAAGAACTCGACTTTCTATTTCAACATTGCATTCTATCTCATCCTAATTTTTAGGACTGATTCCTAAATCATAGGAACTCGTCCTAATTTATAGGGAATCTTCTAATTTTAGGAAATTGAGTATGACAAAGAAGAAATTCGAATTTGACTCCTTGAATTAAGGCACAAATTAAGGAATCACTTTCTCACTACTATTTTCAACACTCCCTCTTAGTGAGGAAGGTGTTCTTGGAAGAACCTCGTCCACCTGGATCTGTTCTAACATTACCATGTTCTCCGTTTCTGCAACTGCTCTCTATGAACTAGAAGGCTTCCCTTCTTTCTTTTGCGAAACCTTCTTTGAAGACTTGTTCTTTCCCACCATGCTCTGCGAGTCCACCTCTTTAGTCATAAGTGCCATGTACCCTCCGTACTTAGGTGTTTGCTTCTTGATGTTGGGTAGAGGATTCCCTATGCTGGAATTCTCTGACTAAGTGGCTTCCTCCACACGCCCTAGGCTATGGTCCTCATCATCATTATCTTGCTGGTTAACCCAAATGCCAACAAGCTTAACCTGAAATTGAGATACTGGTTGAGGCTCCATCTTGAGAGATCTATCATTCTCTCACTCAACCACCACTTCTTCTTCTGATTAGGACACGTACTAGCAGAATGTATAAACTCATGTCAAGGAAGCACTTGATCTTGCTTAGATCCTTCTTCTTGCCCTTCTAACTGGACTTGGCCTCTCCTTGGACCTTCTTTCCCTTGGCCTTGCTACTCTTTCCTGCCAAGGCAAAGTTCTCCTTGTCCTTCTCAAACTTGGCACCCTTGCCACTACTACTAGAAGCCTCAACTACACTGATCCTTAGCTCTTCCTAAGTGAAGTCACTCCACAGGCGCTCCCAATTTGACAAATTATCTCATCAAGTAATCCCTTGAACAAAAGTAGCGTACTCCTTAGTAAGCCCATTTATAGCAACTCATACTAGCTCCATCCACTGAATTCTCTCCTACAATTGCTAGCTCATCTCAGACTCCTTGAATCTTGGTGAAATGGGAAGTTACAGTCTCACGCTTCAACATCTTGATTGTCCTCAACTTCTCTTTGAGAATCAACTTTTGGTTCTTGGAAGGGTCTTCATAGAGCTTGACTAAGGCATCCCACATCTCCTTAGTTGTATCTTTACCTGGAACATGTGGGACTAACATGATCCTGGAGTCCATCTAGGATCATCTTATTCGTCTTCGCCATTTGCCTTTGGAAAAGACTTAACTCGTCTGGATCTGAAGGTTTTGCAACATCTTCCTCTGCGAAATCCTTCAATCCAAACTTGTCCAACAAGAACATTATCTAGGCTTTCCAAACACCAAAAAAATTTGTTGCACCATCAAGTCTATACAACTCTCTCAATCCTACTCCAGGGTGTATCATTCTGGCTACTTAGAGAACTCACCAACACTTGCCCACTAACAATCTTGTAGTCCTTCACTAGAGGTTGTACTTAGGGCTCAAATGATTCTGCATCTCTTATCAATGTTGTAGTCCTTCACAAGAACTGAACTTGGGCTACTTATGACAACTCGTAACAAACTTCCCACCTGTATATAAGCTGCCCACACAACTTGTCCAAGACCTTATCCACTTAGCAACAAAATCAACCTAAAAAACCAATCAACATACCTTTTTACTCAATTTTGGGCTTGTGTGTATTGTTGTAGAATCCAGCTTGGTTAGGGCTTCTAACAATCCTTGTTAGCCCTACTTTCCTGCTCCAAAAAAAACCCTTCTAAAGCTGCGGTCCTCCTCCCATGTCAAGCTCCTTCCATACGTTGGCCTCTAGGACTGATATGACACCTATGTTATGCTTTTCGGCCTCTCCAAATAAAGACTATAGGACCGTCAAACCTAAACTAAGAGGATTGTCCCACCAGTAGAATCACACAAAACCTACCCAGAATTCGCTTCAACTCAGCCTGAACTTCTGATCAAGATCAACTCACTAGTTGTCACAGAGATCACCCCAAAACAAATGTCTTTCTCCCTTCGCTAAGCACCTTGATCTGCGACCTGCCTCAGATGATGTTTTTCTTATGATGCGTTGCAGTTGGATGTGCCGATCACCTTTTGCTGGTATTTATTTTGATCCACGCACTGATACTATGTGGAAAATCCACGAAATTCTGATCCGCTATAACGAACAATCTGAAAACTGAAAGCTAGTTTCTTTTCATTAAAACACAAAATTTCTCTACTTCAAATTTGCAGCGGAATAGGAACATAAATAAATACTATTCAGACAATTCAAGACACAATTTTTTGTAGGGAACTAAACTGGGAAAACACTTTGCTTGTTTATTGATAGAAACTGAGCAATTGATCTCTTACAAATACAATTGTTTCAATTGGAGAATACACCCTTCTCCTTGCTTATCCTATGCATGAAACCCTCGCAAAAATGTTGATCGTGCTGCCCTCTTCCCTTGCTCCTCCTCTGCTTCGAATTCCTAGTGTAAACCCAAGGAACCATGCCCCTAATTCCTTGCGCAAGCGCTGATCCTTTAGCTCCTAAATTCTAGAGCATGAGCGAAGGGAAAATTGCCTTCTACCAACTCGGACAAGACTTCTTCTTGTAAATCTCACTTACAAGCTTACACACAAAACTGGTGCATACAATTATGAATACAATTGTGCGTTCGTTCCATACTTATAGCAATTCAGATGGAAAAATTAGTCAATTTCTAATTAAAGAATGATTTTTTGATTGATTGAGTTAACATGAGTTAACTGCTCATGCAACTCGTCCTATTTCAAGTCAACCACTTGAAACTAAATCACTTGTGATTTTCCTCAATTAACTCACACTAGAAAATCAAGAACTTGATCTTCAATTTCAACACATTAGTTAACCGCATCCTAACTCGTCCTAATTTTTAGGGACCGATTCCTAAATTATAGGAACTCATTCTAATTTATAGGGAATCTCCTAATTTTTAGGAAATCGAGTATGACAAAGAAGAAACTCGAATTTGACTCGAATTAAGGCACAAATGAAGGAATCACTTTCTCGCTACTATTTTCAGCATCATGGTCACATATCAAAAGGGCAATGTCATATACATTGAGGTTATTGTGTAATATCCCCAATAGGAAAATTTGACAGTAGATACAAAAAAGACACTGGAACAACAAAATATTCGCAAATAGACACACAATCCAACAATTTGATACACAAAATAAATACCAATAAATCACTGAGCCATTTTATGAATCCACTGGAAAGAGTACATCAACATGAGGAATAGTGGAACCTGGGCTCGTCGAGCAAGCGGAGAAAAACGCTGAAAAAGATCTCTAACAAAAATGTTGTATGACCTTGGTAATGCTGTAGACGACCCAATGATAACACTGCTGCAACCTGCTACTACAATACTTGTTCTCTCCAAAACTCCATTGAGCACTGTGAGATCTTTGGGTGAAATCTCCTCAAGAGTTGGGTTTTCGTCCAACACCCAATATCATACTTGAGGGTTTACGTCCCGGGGCTAGAGAAGTTGGGGACTAGGTTCTCTAAACCTCACCAAAAGAAAATATCAACAATCCAAGATGTCCTCAAATGGTCTCCTCCTCTCTTTATACATCTGAAGGACCCCTCTAAAAGTTTTTTTTTTTTTTACTATTATTATTTTAATCACTAATACCTTTTCCCTCCTTTATTTTAATTTAAATACCTTTTTAATTTGGGAAAATGGTAAATTGACTATCATTCCTCCTCAGGCCACTGAAAGTCACTTCCCACCATCTCATCTTGTAGATCTTCTCGTTCCAGTTCCAACGAGCCATTACACTAAGATGTTCCGTCAATTATTCCTCCAGGAATGTCACCTTAATCGTAATTAATTGGGTTAGGCTCCATAATGATCTTGTTTTTCGAAAGTTGTCAGAATGCAGCGAAACAAAATGCAAGTTGTGTGCATGATGGAATATACCAAGCGAATGCCATTAGATCCGAAAGAAACTCCCCAAAACCCCATAAAGCCCCTCCAGAAGCTCTTGGGCTCGCTGATGGAGTAAATCTGCTCTGGTGACCTAGCTGCCTCCAACCATGGAAGGCCATCCTGACCATGCCATAAGGGAAACTAGAAAAAGGAGCATGATAAATTCTCTCGCCCCAAGATTGCTTGTCCTCAAGCAATTCATATCTGTCGATCGACTGGGTGGTCCTGTGTAACTGAAAACCAATACCTGGATCCCACCCTTCAACATCTTGATTGTCCCCAACTTCTCTTCGAGAATCATCTTCCAGTTCTCGGAAGGGTCTTCATAGAGCTTGACTAGGGCATCCCACATCTCTTGAGTTGTATCTTTACCTGCAACATGAGGGACTAACATGATCCCAGAGTCCATCTAGGATCATCTTATTCGTCTTGGCCATTTGCCTTTGGAAAAGACTTAACTCGTCTAGATTTGAAGGTTTTGCAACACCTTCCTCTGCGAAATCCTTCAATCCAAACTCGTACAACATGAACATTATCCAGACTTTCCAAACACCAAAATTTGTTGCACCATCAAGTCTATACTACTCTCTCAATCCTACTCCAGGTTGTGTCATTCTGGCTACTTAGAGAACTCACCAACACTTGCCCACTAACAATCTTGTAGTCCTTCACTAGAGGTTGTACTTAGGGCTCAAATAATTCTGCATCTCTTATCAGTCCTGTAGTCCTTCACAAGAACTGAACTTGGGCTTCTAACAATCCTTGTTCGCCCTACTTTCTTGCTGTAAAAATAACCCTTCTAAAGCTGCGATCCTTCTCCCATGTCAAGCTCCTTCCATACGTTGGCCTATAGGACTGATATGACACTTATGTTATGCCTTTCGACCTCTCCAAATAGAGACCACAAGACCCTCAACCCTCTTGCAAAAACTATACAGAACTACGAACTAAAATCAGAGGTCTGTCCCACTAGTAGACTCACACAAAACCTACCCAGAATTCGCTTCAACTCGACATGAACTTCTGATCAAGCTCAACTCACTATTTGTCACAGAGATCAACCCAAAACAAATGTCTTTCTCGCTTCGCTGAGCACCTTGATCTGTGACCTGCCTCAGATTATGTTTTTCTTATGACGCGTTGCACTTGGATGTGCCAATCACCTTGTGCAAGTATTTATGTTGATCCACACTTTGATACCATGTAGAAAATCCACGAAATTCTGATATGCTATAATGAACAATCTGGAAACTAAAAACTACTTTCTTTTCACTAAAACACAAAATTTCTCTACTTCAAATTTGTAGCGGAATAGGAACATAAATAATACTATTCACACAATTCAAGACACAAATTTTTGTAGGGAATTGAACTGGGAAAACCCTTTGCTTGTTTATTGATAGAAACTGAGCAATTGATCTCTTACAAATACAATTGTTTTACTTGGAGAATACACCCTTGTCCTTGCTTATCCTAAGCATGAAACCCTGGCAAAAATGTTGATCACGCTGCCCTCTTCACTTGCTCCTCTTCTTCGAATTCCTAGCGCAAACCCAAGGAACCATGTCCCTAATTCCTTATGCAAGAGATGATGCTTTAGCTCCTAAATTCTAGCGCATGAGCCAAGGGAAAACTGCTTTCTACCAACTCAGACAAGCCTTCTTGTAACGCTCACTTACAAGCTTACACACAAAACTAGTGCATACAATTATGAATACAATTGTGCATTCGTTTCTTCTTTATAGCAGTTCGAATGGCTAAAATTAGTGAATTTCTAATTAAGGAATGATTTTGTGATTGATTGAGTTAACATGAGTTAACTACTCATGCATCTCGTCCTATTTCAAGTCAACCACTTGAAACTCAATCACTTGTGTTTTTCCTCAATTAACTCACACTAGAAAATCAAGAACTCGATCTTCAATTTCAACATATCAGTTAACTACATCCTAACTCGTCCTAATTTTTATGGACTAATTCCAGAATTATAGGAACTCGTTCTAATTTATAGGGAATCTCCTAATTTTTAGGAAATCGAGTATGACAAAGAAGAAACTCGGATTTGACTCCTTGAATTAAGGCACAAATGAAAGAATCACTTTCTCACTACTATTTTCAGCATCATGGCCACATATCAAAAGGGCATTGTCATATACATTGAGGTTATTGTGTAATATCCCCAATTCTAGCGCATGAGCCAAGGGAAAACTGCCTTCTACCAACTTGGACAAGCCTCCTTCTACACACAAAACTGGTGCATACAATAATGAATAGAATTGTGCGTTTGTTCCATATTTATAGCAATTCAGATGGCTAAAATTAGTGAATTTCTATTAAAGAATGATTTTTTGATTGATTGGTTAACATGAGTTAACTGCTCATGCAACTTGTCCTATTTCAAGTCATCCACTTGAAACTCAATCACTTGTGTTTTTCCTCAATTAACTCACACTAGAAAATCAAGAACTCGATCTTCAATTTCAACACATCAGTTAACTGCATCCTAACTCATCCTATTTTTAGGGACTGTTTCCTAAATTATAGGAACTCGTTCTAATTTATAGGGAATCTCCTAATTTTAGGAAATTGAGTATGACAAAGAAGAAACTCGAATTTGACTCCTTGAATTAAGGCACAAATGAAGGAATCACCTTCTTGCTACTATTTTCAGCATCTTGGTCACATATCAAAAGGGCACTATCATATACATTAAGGTTATTGTGTAATATCCCCAATTGGAAAATTTGATAGTAGATACAAAAAAATACACTGGAAACAAAAAAATAATCGCAAATAGACACACAATCCAGCAATTTGATACACAAAATAAACACCAATAAATCACTGAGCCATTTTATTAATCCACCGGAAAGAGTACATCAACATGAAGGAATAGTGGAACCTGGGCTCACCGACTAAGTGGAGAAAAACCTTGAAAAGGATCTCTAACAAAAATGTTGTATGACCCTTGTACTGCTGTAGATGACCCAATGAGAAAACTGCTGCAACCTGCTACTACAATACTTCTCTCTAAAACTCCACTGAAGCACCGTGAGATTTCTTGGTGTAATCTCCTCAAGATTGTTGGGTTGTCATCCAACACCCAATAGCATACCCAAGGATTTCTATCACGGGCTAGAGAAGTTGGGAACTAGGTTCTCCAAACCTCGCCAAACGAAAATATCAACAATTCAAGATGTCCTCAAATCGTCTCCTCCTCCTCTCCTTATAGATCTTGTGGACCCCTCTAGAAGCTTTTATTATTATTATTATTTTAATCACTAGTACCTTTTCCCTCCTTTATTTTAATTAAAATACCTTTTTTAATTTGAGAAAATGGTAAATCGACTGTCATTCCTTCTCAAGCCACCGAAAGTCACTTCCCACCATCTCATCCTGTAGGTCTTCTCGTTCCGGTTCCAACAAGCTATTTCATTAATATGTTCCGTCAAGTATTCCTCCAGGAATGTCACCTTAATCTTAATTAATTTAGGCTCCATACTGACCTTGTTTTTCGAAAGTTGTCAGAATGCAATGGAACAAAATTCAAGTTGTGCGCATGATGGAATATGCCAAGCAAATGCCATTAGATCCCAAAAAAACTCCCCAAAACCTCATAATGCCCCTCTAGAAGCTCTTGGGCCCACTGATGGAGTAAAGCTGCTCTAGTGACCTAGCTGCTTCCAACCATGGAAGTCCATCATGACCATGCCATAAGGGAATCCAGAAAAAGGAACATGACAAATCCTCCTGCCCCAAGATTGCTTGGCCTCAAACAATCCATATCTGTCGATCGATCGGGTGGTCCTGTGCAACTGAAAACCAATACTTGGATCCTATACAAACCACTGGGTGATACCATGCCTCCGTGCCACCCAACCATGAACGAATCGTTTATTGCTCGGATCCTAGACTAAACTTTGACTCGTCCAGCCATCAATAGATCCCTTGGGATCCGAATGCCACCATGGACAATCATCAACACCCCTATCCCATGGCTCCAACTATGCCCTGTCTTCATCTGTAGATGCTGCTCCATCAATCAAATACCAACTCATTACTTCTCTCCAATCCAACCCGACACAAACCAATGCCAATCCTACTTAGTTGATGCTAGGATAGAATGGTGGAGAGTCGTCGGGCTGCATCCCACTGCCAACTAATACATGCAGTATCCGTCACATTTAAGGGCTCATGCTGCACTATGCGCTTGACTAAATATATCACTCCATCGGTAAGGTACCAACTCATTATCCCCAACCAATCCAGCTTGTGGAAGAATCTAATGCATGGATACTTGTGTATAGAACAAGTCTGCCAGGCGGATGCTGGTCCATGCTCAACTCCTGTTCCGATTGATCAACCAACAAGGAAAACTTTACCCCTCTCTCTCTCAAAAGGATAAAGGTGGGAAAATAGTGTCGCAAGCCCTATATATGTACTCCTCGAGAGGGTTGTTGCGAGTATATACTACAACCCTGCTGGCTGCCACTGCACCTATTTGCACTTCATCAATGGGTAGACCCATGGATGGATGCACCACCATCTCTAGTATATTCCCACTTGTTCGGCTAGAAACCCCGTGCTCTGCCAATCTACCAATCTCTTGCAAAGTTGCCCTGTTAAGCTCTAACACCTCCTGATGAAAAGTGTCTACAAGCCCATTGGCTTCTTGTGTATTTGTCTGCTCTTCGCCAATGGCTGGCCCAAAGGACAACGACTCCTCCTCCAACAAGGGCTTAACAAGAGCAACTAGCTGACTCTCCAAAAATGGCCAGTCGTGCCCATTATGCATATCATACTCCTAATCTGGCCCATGTTCCGCCATGTGCTACTTATGTTGAGTCATCATGGGTCACCCATCTCCATAAGTGTCTCCCATGGGGTCTATTGACTGCTCACAAAAATATGTATCTATTATGTTGTCAACAACTCCATACAATTGCTCATGCTCCTCAGAGGCACCCTCGTAAGAACCCATGGACTCAACTGAAGAAGAATCCTCATCTGGAAAGTCAGAAGGATCCTCCTTCTAATCTACCTCAATCCTCTCTGCTGTATCACCTAAGCATGAGTGATCATGTCCCCAAGGTTTCTTGCAGGTGAAGCAAAGACCTTTTCTCCTCAACTCATTCCTGTTGCATGGCTGGTCACCACAAATCCTCCTCAACTCCTCCTGGGTCAACTGCCTTCTGAAGAACCTCATGTTTTCCTCAACTACCCTTTTCGCTAGCTCAAAGGCAGCTGGTGAGACAACCTGTGTCTTCCTCCAAATGGCTAACAATTTGGTCTGCATTTGCTTGCGAATGATGTCACCATAAATTAATAATGAACATAAGGTATCTTGCATGTTGGCTTTTACCTCCTCAGGGTCTCTTTGATGTTGGTGAAGAAGAATTGACACATATGAAGGATCAAATCATCTGATTTTGGCCATGGTATCTAGAATTAGGAGCCTTCTATCAAAGTTTGAGCTTTGGGTGTAATGCAGTCTTGAATAACATTCTACAATCGATTGAAAGACCCTCTTCATGATATCATCATTATAGGGAGGAAAGGGTGCTACTATCCTCAAAATATTGCTGAAACGGGATCCAATAATATGCTTGGATTTTTCTTCTAGATGCTCCAAGAATCTGGCTTGTACCAATGCAAGCATAGTTGGTTCCAGAGCCCAATTTAAACTCCAATCAGATTGACCCACCTTGGAATTATAGGATTCCGGCTCTTCCAATTTGTGGTTATCTTTTGATCTTCCAACTTTTAAATCTGACCCAAGTACGAAAAGCCAATTCCCCACTTTCTCCTTTTGTAAATCCCTCGGATGATTCTGTTGGAGCATAATGTGCACTTTCCTAGAGAAGGGTCTGCTGTTATGTCTGGGTTTTTGGTCTAATGATGCATGGTGGTTCAAGGAATTGTCATTTGTATTGTTCAGTCTTTTCAAGAGTTTTGTGAGTTCCTCCATAGTTCAGCCCATTGATGATAAGTATAGTTGTGATAATGAAGGCATTGTTTTCTGAGTTTGTAAGGACTTTTGTCTAATTGTTTGATGGTAGGTTGTTGTAGGTGTACTTTCAACAATTTTCAGAGAAACAATGTACACAGAGATGCGTTCAGTTACTTCTTAATCAGAGATATATTATGCTCATCAATCTCACAACCAAGCACACCACCCTTATGCACGTTATAACAACCAATAACAATATCTTTATTTGCTAGAAATAACCTAGAAATGCTAGCAAGATGCATCTTAAACTAATGAATATAAATGTATAATGCAAGAATAGATGGGGAACCTGGTGTTTGCTTCAACACCTTGAAACCACAAGAAACATCCAGAAATAATGAACAGTTTCAGGGACTCGTCCAACAAGGAGTAGCCAATCTCTAAAAAATATGGACGACATCCCATAATCTCCAGCTCAGAAATTAAAGTAGATTGTGATACTTGCAGCAGTTTGATAACCCAATAATGTTTGTGGATTCAACCCCTTCTCAAGTCTGGAATATGCTGCCTTTAACCTGGTAGAGGGTACTGTCTCTGCGTGTACTTCATGAGCTTGACTTCAGCAAGGTGATATGTTGTCTCTGTGCACAGAATAGGCCAAATGAAGAGAAGACCCACACCCAACAGCTTGAGCAAAGAGGAAGTTCATTCAAATGAGAGAGAGATTCGACCAGCTTTAAGAACAAAGGGCTGGTCCCTACCAACTCGGCTTCCTCCAAGAATATTTCTGTAGACTTCAATGATTCAACCTTCCTTTAACAAACAGTGATGGAAATGGAGAGATACTTCAAGCCTTCCTCTGAAATGACAAGTCCGCTATAGGAATAGTAATGTGGTCCACTGATATATTAACTCCGAAGCCAATTATAAGTCCCACCAATATTCGGCCTCTTCTAAGTAAGCTTGCTACAGGTGCAGCGTCAGGGAATATTACAGGTTATCCCTTTTGCTCATAATTTTGACCCTTTAATCAGCGTTTGGAACATGCTGCTCGATCTCCCTTTTTATAAACCCTGGAAATTCACTTGAAACCCTTGTTCCCTTTTGGAGAGGCAATGCAGCCTTATACCAGATAAATTAATCTCTCAGATAACTCTATGAACGCGACATCCAGATTTTGAGAAAGTGGGTGCTCGACCTTCAACTCTTACAACTCGTTCCTTCTGAAAATACTCTTGGTTTGTAGATTAATGTCCAGATCTGGGACCAACGGTTTTGGGATTAATTTCCCTTGGCACTCAACCACCTGGGAAAAATTAGCTTGACAATATTGAATCACTATGCCAACGATCTCCTGCAATTGAATAAACGACCTTCAATACAATACATTCTTAGCTTTGAGCAAATTGACAAAGGCTCGGCCTCAGTGCATGGCTTTCTGATCTGGAGAAAGGAATCGACCTTCATAACTGGTGTTTTACGCCGAGCAGTTTTGTGGCCTCTTTATTTGAAAATTCAGCTTGGCCTTCCTAAATTAAACTGGGTTTCTGCCATGAAAGACAAACCCAACTTCACAAACGCATGCTACAAACCGGACAATGAAATTCGGCTCACAGGGAATTCTCGTCCTCAGGAAGACCAAAAATCTAACCCTGGAGAACGGTGAGATCAACTTCTGTGTCTGTGCAATTCATTCCGTTTGTAGATTCGGTCGCTCTTGATGTATTTCGACTTAGGAACTTCTACATTAAATCTTCACCTTTGAAAAATCCATGACAATGAAATTTGTGCTTAAATAAATAATTTGGCCCCTCTAAAGATTTAAACAAGTCGACCTTTTTTGTTTTTATACAACCTTTGAATTAAAATGTGGTCCCCTCTAAAAAAATTAGAACTCGACCTCATTCTACTATAATTACGGCCACTTTTGATTTATCCTCAACAAAAATAATACGCCCTGCCTTTTGCCAAATAAATATTGCGTTACGACATTTAATGATTTTAATCTCTTGGCCTTTTCAAAATTAATAAACTTTGGATTAATTAAATTTCTTGGTCCCTTCTGTGACTTGATGCAACGCTGACCAAATTGTCAAATTTTTATTATACCTGCAATAATTTTCCTTTGATTTTGTAGGATATTTTCTACAAGTGCAACAAATAAACTCTGCCCATAAAGTGATTTTCAGTAACAATTTGGCTTCTCTAATAAAGGTATGTTCTCTGCATAAATCCTCAGGCTAGCAGGATGCACAACTCTGATACCACTGTAATATCCCCAATTGAAAAATTTGACAATAGATACAACAAAGTACACTGGAACAAAATAATCGCAAATAGACACAATCCAACAATTTGATACACAAAATAAACGCCAATAAATCACTGAGCCATTTTATTATTCCACTGGAAAGGGTACATCAACATGAAGGAATAGTTGAACCTGACTTGCCGAGCAATCAGAGAAAAAACCCGGAAAAGATCTCTAATAAAAATGTTGTATGATGGCCCAGTGAGAACACTGTTGCAATTTGCTGCTACAATACTTGTTCTCTCCAAAACTCCAGTGAAGCACTGTGAGATTTCTTGGTGAAATCTCCTCAAGTGTGTTGGGTTTTGGTCCAACACCCAATAGCATACTCGAGGGTTTTTGTCTTGGGGCTAAAGAAATTGGGAACTAGGTTCTCCCAACCTCACTGAAAGAAAATATCAGCAATCCAAGATGTCCTCAAATGGTCTCCTCCTATTTGTATAAATCTGATGGATCCCTCTAAAAGTGTTTTATTATTATTATTGTTATTTCAATCACTAGTTTTCCCTCTATTTTAATTAAAATACCTTTTTATTTTGGGAAAATGGTAAATCAGTTGTCATTCCTCTTCAGGCCACCGAAGGTCACCTCCCACCATCTCATCTTGTAGATCTTCTCATTCAAGTTCCAACAAGCTATTACACTAAGGTGTTTCGTCAAGTATTCCTCCTAGAATGTCACCTTAATCGTAATTAATTGAGTTAGGCTCCATAATAACCATGTTTTCCGAAAGTTGTTAGAATGCAATGGAACAAAAGGAAAGTTGTGCACATGATGAAATATGCCAAGCGAATGCCATCAGATCCCAAAGAAAATCCCCAAAACCATATAAAGCCCCTCCAGAAGCTCTTTGGCCTGCTGATGGAGTAAATCCAAGGTTACTTGGAAGTTGGAACAGGGAGGGACATTTTCAGAAGCTCCTGGTTTGGGAGCGAATTTATATATATATATATTTTGATGCATATATGTCAACAAAAGCATGTAGAATGATGCATTAGATATAAAAAGCATAAAAAACATAGATTGAACCATATAACATCAATCATTTTGAAGTTATAATCTTCATCAACCACGTCCACCAGTTAGTAACATACAACATATTGAGTCTCATGATTCATCAATCTTAAAGTTTCAAGCTTTCAAAATTCAATATATAACATTTATCATCATTGATCACCAAAGTTGTACTTGTAAGCTAACTGTAACCATTACAACAAAGAATATCTAACATGAAATGAAAGGGTATAAAATGAAATGAAATGAAACAACTTTCAACTTTCACGAAGCATCATATTCATAATTCATTACCAATGAGTTATAATTGCCAACTTCAAACTCAAACCTAAATTGTCATATATTGTTTACAAAAAATATCATAATAAATATGAAAGAGTCAACAGTTATAAAAACTACTAGAAACTAGAAAATAGAAGTAAATCTATTATCTATTGCTTCCTCTTGCCGCCACGAGAAAATGTCTAATTTCAGAGCAGGTCGTGGTACTGGTGGTCTTCTAGGCGTCTCCTCCTGCATAGTCGCACGACCAGAGCCAAAAGGCACATGCCCTCCACGTGAGGATGTAGATGGAGGTGGCGGCAACAAAGGACCAATAATTGGAACTCGAGCACTGACACTACTACTGGATGGTGGGGGTGGCAAGGCTGTTGTTGCTTCATCATCATCTCTCAAAAGTTATGCTTATAATACTTCTAGATGTATAGTGCCATCCTCCAAATTATCATCCTCTGGGTTGTTGTCGCAAAATTTATATGATGCATCCTCATAAGCCCGATCACAATAATGACTCAACAACCTCAAGTTGTAGTGCACATAAACCAAGCTTTCTGCCTAGCTGTCATTGAGTTTGTTTTTTCTCACATTATGGATGAAGTTGTAGGTGCTCCAACACCTCTCTGTAGAAGAAGTATTTACAACCTGTGAGATTTTTTTTTGCTAATTTTGGCAAAAGTCCCATGCCGCCATATGCTTCCCACGATGTGAAAGCATCCAATTTGTCTCTATCTTCCATTGCATGCAAAGAACCAAACGAATCAGTGCAACTGAAGTATCTGCCTAATTCAAGACACAAATTAACACACTCCTCCTTGTTAGGGACCAACTTGTATAATACTTCCATATATCCATTAGATACCTTTGGACTTGTATGGGGTTTGATCCTAACCCCACCCCCAAGTGCAGGTTGGCCTAGTCAAGGTGGAGAGTAGTATTTTGGCATAAGGATATACGACAAGGCATGTATTGGAACAGTAAGTTTACTCCACCGTGCACACACACAATTGGAATCATTGCATACAAGTTGGGATCATTTTCCTGAACAATATCTTTATTTTTCCCCAACATGCTATCCATCTGTGCTTACAACTCCCCAATCATTGGTTTATTTGTATTTGCAAAACGAATCATGTTATAAATGGGCTTGGTGAATTGCAAAACTTTCCTCACACGTGCCCAAAACAGACCATCAAGAGCGGTCTCCTCCACCTGTTCAAAACCTTGCTTGTCAACTGCGGTTGGAGCCCTGTCCTTTAATATTTGCCAACGTTGACTTGATACCATGCTAGCCAATGATCCTCTTACCTTCAAAAGGCACTTGGAGGTGAGGTAATTGCTAGTAATTCTAGTCTTCGCAATCTTCAACAACTCCAATCTTGAGTGACTGCAGAAAATCCCATGGGTATTGCTATGATTTTCTAAGTTACCGGATCCGACAGGGGGAGGGCCAAGATCCGCGGATTTGATCCGAATTTAGATTTGGATCCGCAGGAACACGCGGAAAATACGGTAGATGGCAGATCAATGGTTTTCATAAATGAATCTGTGTCGACGGAAACATATCTCGTATAGTTTTGCCGGAACTGCCGAAAGTGAAAATCAAATGCCACACTTTTAGGTTTTCGTCTTTTCCATAAAGGTTAATGTGTCCCTCTTTGTTGACAGTGAACAGGCAGAACAGAGGCACGACTGCTTAGGTTTTTGTCTTTTCGATAAAGGTTAAACCGTTAATGTGTCCCTCTTTGTCAGTAGTGAACAGACCGAACATGCAGAACAGAGGCAAGACTGCTTATTGATTCATTACGACTGCTTATAGTTATTCATCATCGTTTGACATTATTCATCATTGTTTGACGTTCGACGAGGACCAAGGTATAACTCAAAACTGTTAACACTTCGTCGCACTCGTATTCTGTTTTCGAACCTCAGTTTTGTTCTTTGAAGCTTCGAGAGTTTGTTTGTTTCAATTTGTTTTTGTTCCCCAATTCCATCGAAACCCGTCTTTAATTCTGGGTGGGTTAGGGAGAGAAAAGACACAATAACGAACATTGATTGGAGCCATATAGTAACGAATATGCGTGTTTATTGTGGAGCCATGCAATAAAAAGTAATATCCTATAGTATAATATGTGTAGGGTCTGTGTGAGGTTTATTGATTGTGTTGGGCCTGGAGTCAGTTTATTGGTCCATATAGTCCTAAGTCCACACACACACACACACATATATATATATTAATTGTTTAGATCATTTGGTTGATATCAAGAAATTCAAGATTTGTCCTCTGCTCAAATAACATAAATTCAGGAAGATATTGTAGTGGTGTGTTAGATGAAGTGTATTTTAATTTTTAATTGTGTAATGATAATATACTATAATTTGAATTTTATATGTGGTAAGGTAACCTATAGACCATTATCATTATGGAACCGTCACAGCATGAGCAGAGTGAAGGGGAATTCATCAAAACAGATCCAAAATCTCCTCTATGGCAGTATGTGGAGATAATTGGAAAAAATCCCAGAGTTGGTTCATTTAAATAGAAGTGCAATGAATGCCAAAATATGGAAAATGGCTCATATACTAGAAGGCCCATCTCACTAGTCAAACTAACATAGGGGTGCAAGTATGTACCAGGCCAAAAGATTTAAATGGAAAACCTGGCCAAGGTTTGAGTCTTGGAAAAATGATATTCTATGCATATTTGCAAGAAGTTGTTGATAGGAAGCTTGCTAAGGGAAAACACCCTGTGCAAAGCTCTACAACTAGGCCTGCTGTCACAACTAATAAAAAAACCCACTCTAGGCCCTCTTGAAGCAGCATTCAATAATCAAGGTAGAGACGTAGCCGACGAACATGTAGCTCGTTGCATCTATGCAAATGAGCTAGCATTCGATTTGGTGCGTTCCCCTTATTGGCAAGAAATGATTAAGGCAATTAATGAAGTGCCAAAAGGGTACAAAAGCCCTGGATATGAAAAGGTCCGCACTACTTTGTTGACATCAGAGAGATAATTTGTGGATAGACAAATACAGGCAATCCATGATACATGGGCAAAAACAGGGGTGTGCATCATTTCTGATGGATGGAGAGACCAAAGAAACCGTCCATTAATTAATGTTGTTGCAGTATGCCGCCAAGGGGAAATGTTTTTGAAGGTTGTTGATTGCAGTGGAATAGAGAAAGATGCACCTTTCATATCCACAATTATTATTGATGCAATAGAAAGTATAAGGCCACATAATGTTTTCCAAGTCATTACGGACAATGCACAGGTTTGATTGTGGAGGGTCAATATGATCACATCTTTTGGACTCAATTTGCAGTACATTCATTGAAGTTTATGCTTGCCAACATGGGTGAGATTGAATGTATTAATGAAATATATGTAGCAGCAAAATAAATCCAAATGTTCATAACCAATCATTCAATATCCTAGGCCATATATAGAGATTTTGCAAAGTTGGAGCTACTGAAGATACTCTTTTTTTTTATCGATATTATTTGTATTGGAAATTATTTATTTTAATTACAAATTTATTTATGATTTCTCATTTGAGACTTGACTTTTTGAAACTTGTAGGTTGCTGAAACTTGTTTTGCCTCCCACACTTTTGTCATAAAGAGGATTTTGGAGGTGAGACAAACATTACAAGCAATGGTCATTGACCCTCTTTAGGAATCATGGAGGACTTCCACTTTTGATAGAGGGCAAAAAATCAAGTCCATCATTCTTGATGATGCATGGTGGGACACGGTCCAATACCTTCTACGGTTTACTGAACCAATCTTGACCTTAATAAGGACATTTGACAAAGATGCACCTTGTTTGGGGGAAGTTTATGAAAGCATTGATAGTGTGTTGGAGAGGATAAGGGAAATTATTATGGCAATTGAAAATGACCCTTTTGAAACATTCTATTATGAAGTGAAGGACATAGTTACAGAAAAGTGGAACAAAATGACCACACCATTACACCTTTTGGTCTATTCATTGCACCCTAAATATTATCATTTCAAAATTTTGTCTTTACTTGGTAGAACAACGCTAAACAAGGATTCTGAAGTGGTACAAGGATACAAGATAACTTTGAGGAAAATTTATAGAGATATGGGAGTTGCAATGGAAGTACGCCAAAAATTTGGAGGATTTGTATAATCTACTGGTAGCTTTTCAGGTCCAGTAGCTATGGATGATCAAGAGCATCTTGATCCTATTACTTGGTGGGACATCCATTGTGGGGATAGCATTCATCTCTCCACTCTAGCCACCAGGTTGTTATCACAAGTTGCTAGTTCGTTATCAACTGAGAGGAATTGGAGTACATATGGCTTTATCCATTTAGTGAAGCAAAACAGGCTAGGCGCGGCAAAGGCTGAGGATCTTGTCTATGTTCATTCTAACCTCCGTCTTCTATAACATGTTGAACCAGAGTATAAAAAACGTCCGAGCAAGATGTGGGATGTGGAGCCTGAGATCTCTGACTTGAACTTGACACTGAATGCCATGACTCACCTCAACCTACTTGAGGATATTGTTCCACCACCAATTCAGCCTACTGATGCAACATCCTACCTTCCAGAACTCCCATCATCTATTCATGATTTAGAGTTGCAATATGCAAAAGATAATGCAAATCCATTTGAGGATATGTAAATGTGTTTACTATTATCATTTATGATATTATTTTTTTTGTTACTTTAATGTGGGAGGATGCATCATTTCAGTGTTTCAGTCTTCATATTTATAATATATCTGATGGTTTCTGTTCTAAAAGTGTTTGATGGTTTCAGGGAGTATTTGATTTTTGAACTCTAAAGTGTTTTTTAAAATTTAAAAAATATTATTATATTTTAATTTTTTTGTACTTGATGTATCCTTGCCGTATCTGGATCCTGGATTTTAAAAAAACTAGCGAATCTGTATCCGTGTTTGAATCCTGGTAACTTAGATGATTTGTAATAAAATTTATCATTTTATTACCTCTCTTGTACAAATCACCAATACATTTGTATTGATAGTTTTTGTTCTTAATAACATTATGCATCAAAAGGTTCATTGTGTGAACCAAACACCCAAACGAAAATATGTTGGGGTATCTATCCTCAATAATTGCTCCTTCCTTACAATTAGCAACATTATCAATGATGACTTGGATGACATTGTATGGTCCAATATGTTCAATTGTTTCAAGTAATGGTTTTGCAATGTTGATGACGGTCTTTAAATTTTCAGAGTAATCATATTTTGAAAGGAAGATTGCGCCATTAATAGACACAACAAGAACACTTATCAATGGCTTGCTTTTTACATTTGTCCATCCATCAGATACAATGGACACACCATGCTCATTCCAAGAATTTGTCACTTTACTCAAAGAATGTGCAACTTTTTCTTTTTCATGATCAAGTCCCATTGTTCTAGCCTTGTCATACCTAGGGCTCTTGTATCCTTTGGGGGCATAATTAATGGTAGAAACCATTTCATGCCAATAAGGTGAGCGAAGAACACTGAATGGTACCCCACATGCATAGAGAAACCGATAAATTTTTGAATCCACATCATTCCTACACCCTTCGTCAAGGAAATATGATATGGTTCTACGCCTTAAAGAGATGTTTGTTCCTGTGTCTCCATATCCACTACCATGGCTGGATGCTGATGGAGTTCTTTGTGCATGTGATTATGGGCTATGTTCAAAGACACCCTTTGATCTTTTAGAACTGTATTGGGCTTCCTCCTCTTCCCTTATGTATTTGGCTCTCTGTGTTGCTGACACACTTACACAAGCTCTGATTCCTATTTGTTTATCTCAGGGTTGCGGGGAAGCTTCAAACCCCCTTCGCTCCCGCTCCGGAAACTCGCTCCGTGCGGGAGCGTTTCGGAAACGCTAGGAAACGCGCTTCCGAAAACGCTTCCTGTCGGGAGCGTTTTCGGGAGCGCGTTTCCGACCCTGAAAAAACGCTCCCTGTTTTTTCGGGAGCGTTTCAGGGAGTGTTCGGGAGCGAACGCTCCCCGAACGCTTCCGACGTTTAAAAAACGCTTCGGGAGCGTTTTTTAAACGCGGGAAGCGTTCGTCGCGCGGAATTTTTTTTATGAAAAAAATTCCGATTTTTATAAAAGGGGGGGGGGGTTTATTTTTCAATTCATTGTTAGTTATTGTTTGTTGAGTTGAGATTGAGCGAGAAGGAGAGCCGAGAGCGCAAGGACCGGTTGACAGGAATTAGGAGAGCAAGGAGCAAAGCTGACAAGAGAGCAAGGAGCAAGGCTGACAGGAGGATTGCAAGAAAGAGGTAGGCCTTCTAATCCAATTTTGTATTTTCTAGGATGAATTTGTAGATTGTTAAATTGTTTGAAAATGAAAACTTGAATTTTTCTTGAATGTTGCATTTTATTGGATTTAAAACTTTTAAAATGAATTGTTTTTTTCCTATGTTGCATTTCCTATTCCCAACTGGCATTTTTCCATTTGTTTTGCAGGCTAGATTCTACAAACTTGAAACTTGTTTCCATCATGGCTATATGGCTAGGAATTTTCCTCATGTTGGTTCCTTTCTTTGTGATAATGGTGTTGGAGAGTGCTAGAAGAAAGAGGCAAATCAGAGAAGAGGAGGATGAAGAGGAGGGTTATGGTGGATCTGAAGAAAATCATGAAGAGGAGGAGGATTACGCTGAGGAGGAAGTGGGGAGTGGAGACCCCGAGAACATAGAATCCCCAACTAAACAAGACCAATATCCTTTGTGGAAATATGTTCAGAAAATGGAAGGAGGGAAAGGTGGTGGAACCACTAAATTTATTTGCCCCCATTGCAATAAACAATACCATGGTTCATACACTCGTCTGAGAAGGCACCTTTGTGGGATAATGCCAGGAGATGGAACTAGAAATCTTGGAATCAAAGTTTGTACTTATGTGCCAGCACCACAGAGAGAGATATATAGGAAGGAAGAGGGGGTTGCCATACAGAGATCATCTAAAAGATCTAGGGGTATCGTTGATTTAGGCCCAACACATCATGGACAAACAAGTTCAACTTCCACCCATGCCAGTGGTTTCGGAAGCAGTGGCACTAGATTAAGGTGTAGAACCATATCCGATTTCCTAGACGAAGGGTGTAGGAATGATGTGGATTCAAAAGTTTACCGGTTTCTATATGCATGTGGGGTGCCATTCAATGTTCTTCGCTCACCTTATTGGCATGAAATGGTTTTTGCCATTAATGATGCCCCCAAAGGATACAAAAGCCCTGGGTATGACAAGGCCAGAACCGTGGGTCTTGATCATGAAAGAGCTAAAATAAATCATTCTTTGGCTAGAATGACAGGCTCGTGGAATGAGCATGGGTTGTCCATTGTCTCTGATGGATGGACCAATGTAAAAGGAAAACCATTGATAAATGTTTTGGCTGTGTCGGTTAGTGGTGCAGTGTTCCTGGCAGCTTATGATTATTCAGATAAATTCAAAATCGGCATTAACATTGTAGAACCATTACTTGATATAATTGAAAAGACTGGGCCATACAATGTGATACAGGTCATCACTGATAATGCTGCTAACTGTAAGGCAGCAGGAGCAATTGTTGAGGATAAATACCCCAACATTTTTTGGTCTGGGTGTTTGGTTCACACAATGAACCTTTTGATGCATGATATCATCAAAAACAAACAACCTCAATTCAAATGGCTTGGTGATTTGTACAAGAGAGGTAAGAAAATGATCAAATTTATTACAAATCATAGCAATACCCATGGGTTTTTCCGTACTCACTCCAAATTGGAGTTGTTGAAAATAGGAAAAACTAGATTTGCTAGTTATTACCTCACCTTCAGGCGCCTTTTGAAGGTAAGAGAGTCATTGGCTGCAATGGTATCAAGCCCACACTGGCAGCTATTAAAGGATAGGGCGGCAACAGTAGTTGACAGGCAAAGTTTTGAACATGTGGAGGAGACCGCCCTTGACCCTCAGTTTTGGGCACGTATGAGGGAAATTGTGAGTTTTACCAAGCCCATTTAAAACATGATTCGCTTTGCAGATACTGATAAACCAGTGATTGGAGAGGTTTATGAGCAGATGGATAGCATGTTGGGGCAAATAAAAGATATTGTTAAGGATAATGATCCCAACTTGTATGCTATGATTCATGACTATGTGTGTGCACGGTGGAATAAACTCAATGTTCCACTACATGCTTTGGCATATATCCTTACGCTAAAATATTACTCTCCATCTTGGTTGGGCCAACCTGCACCTGGAGGTGGGGTTAGGGTGAAACCTCACACAGATCCAGAGGTACAAGAAGGGTACATGAAGGCATTGGACAAATTGGTACCTGACAGGGAAGAGTGTGCTAGATTGCGCCTTGAATTAGGCAAATACTTCAGTTGCACCGCTAACTTTGGTTCTTTCCATGCAATGGAAGACAGGGACAGATTTGATGCTCTCACATGGTGGGAAGCATATGGCGGCATGGGACTTTTGCCAAAGTTGGCTAAAAAAGTTCTCTCACAAGTTGTGAACACTTTTTCTGCAGAGAGGTGTTGGAGCACCTACAACTTTATACACAATGTGAGAAGAAACAGGTTGAATGAAAACCGAGCTGAAAGCTTGGTTTATGTGCATTATAACTTGAGGTTGCTCAGCCATTACTGTGATCGGGCAAATGAGGATCAATCATACAGAGTCTGGGACAACAACCCAGAGGATGATAATTTGGAGGACGGCACGTTACATCTAGAAGAATTGGAAGCAGAACTTTATAGGGATGGTGATGAAGCATCAGCGGCACCGCCACACACAGGGCCAGTCCCACCATCTACTGGTAGCAGTGCGGGTGCCAGTGCCAGTGCCACTCCTCGATATCACACTATTGTTCCTTTGCAGATCCAGCCTCCACCTTCTGGTCGTGGTCATGGTACTCCTGAGAGTACTAGAAGACCAATAGTTCCTCGTGGCTCACAGAAATTAGACATTTCTCGTGGGCGTGGCAAGGGGCCAGCCAGATAAAATATATTTGTTGTTTACTATTTTCTATTTGTTGTTGACAGTTGAACAATTGAAACTTGACTTGCTACTGATTTCATATATTTAAATTTTTAATGACAATTTAAGTTTGAAGTTTGAATTTGAAAGGTGAAACTTTGAAGTTGGCATTTATAAGTTCACTGTTTACAAGTCATTATGAATTATGAATATGATGCTTCATGAAAGTTATATGGTGATCAATGAATCAATGATGATAAATGTTATATAATATCAATGATGATAAATGCTATATATTGAATTTTGAAATCAATGAAATTATGAATCAAGGATGATAAATGTTATATATCAATGATGATAAATGTATATTGAATTTTGAAATCAATGAATCAATGATGATAAATGTTATAATATATATATCAATGATGATAAATGTATATTGAATTTTGAAATGAATGAATCAATGATGATAAATGTTAGATATTGAAATTTGAAATCAATGATGATAAATGTTATATATCAATGATGATAAATGTTATATATTGAATTTTGAAAGCTTGAAACCTTCAGATTGATGATTTGCAAGACTCAAGAGTCAATATGTTCTCTGCTTCCAACTCGTGGGCTTGGTTGATGAAGATTATAACTTCTAGATGATTGATGTTATATGATTCAATCTATGTTTTTATGTTTTTTATGTCTAATTCATCATTCTACATGTTTTTGTTGACATATATGCATCAAAATATAAAAAATATTAAAAATATTAAAATATATATATATATATATATATAAACGCTCCCGAAAACACTCCGGACCCGGAAACTTTTAAAAATGGCGCTCCGCGCTTCGCTCCCGCTCCGCGCTCCCAAGTAACCTTGGTTTATCTCCATCCCATGGCCTTTTCCCACAGAGGTGCCTTCTGGCATGGGTGTATGCACCTGCGTAAGTGCTTTTGCAATGGATGCATGCAAATTTAGTGGTTCCACCCCCTTTCCCTCCTTTAGGCCTAGAAACATATTTCCACAATGGGGTTTGGTCTGGTCTGGTTTTTGTGCCCTCATCTCTGTGAAAATTTCAATCTTGAAATACTACTACAGTGATAGATTTATTTCTCCTACTTACAATAAGTTATTTACAAAATTATTCCAGTAAATTTTGAAATAAACACTATTGGTGTAATCACCAAGTATATGTAGAGAACATAACAATAGAAAATACAAGCATAAGAATCAATCACATAGACAGTTATTTTTGGACAATTGTCCCCGGAAAACCTAATGTGGGAAAACCAGTGCAACAGATGAGGGTTTATATTATTCTTCAGCAGTGAAATATTTACAAGGAAAGTACGACAAAAATAATTGAGAAAACTTCTTGAGATACACCTGAGAGAATCCTTCTTTAGTACCCAGAAGAATTTCTAACACTCGAGGGAGTCACCAGCCCTCCCTGCGTCACTCTGCGTCTCTTCTGCGTCACTCTGCTTCTCTTCTGCGTCACTCTGCTTCTCTTCTGCGTGGCCCTCTGCGCAGAGCCAGCATATGCCTGTGTCACCACTGTGTGAGGCCTCTGCGCTGCTCCTGTGTGTTGCTTCTCTGATCTTTTGCTGCTTTCTTCCCTCGAACCCAGATACTGCTCAAAATCTCTGCTTCTTTCACCTTGCATTTCTCCCTTTGAAATCGAATTCTATTCCTTCAGAATTGACTTCCCTCGAGTTACTGAATGCTTTCCCGACTTACTTTCCAAAGGGCCCTCAAGTCTTCTTTTATAATCTTCTTGTTGACGAATCAACGACCCAGATTAGAAGTCCAATCAATGGCTAAAATTAAAACTTGACTTGATCTTCGTTTTCTAGAAGATTCATACTTTGTTTTATTAATACCCGTTAATTATTTAATTCCCCTAAGTTTAGACTTAGGGTCCTCACTAAAGTAATTAATTATTTAATAAAACACAAACATAGTAGAATTTCCCCAAACGATATCTGGGTTCTTTAGAATACTGATGTCCAAGTCCCCTTGCAAATTTGAGACTTGGAACACTTTCCGATGCTACAAGATTCAACAGTCCCTCTTAGCAAGGAAAGTGTTCTAGCAATATGCCTATTGCATGCTGCTCTATCTTGAAGCATCCTCTATGCTGCTGATGCCTGGCTGCTGCCCCTCATCTGCTACGCTACTGCCCTCTGTACTGCTGCCCATGACACTGCCACTGTCACTACCTCATCTATACTGCAACTCCCTCTGAATCTTGAGCCTATCCATTCTTGCTACTGAAATGGATTCGTGATCATCTCCATCTTTTCCCTGAAGTAGACAAACTTAGTCTTACCCAGAGCTTTAGTGAGGATATCCGCCACTTGTTCTCTTGTTGCAGTTTACTGCAATTGTACAGCTCCCCGTTGGACACAGTCTCTAATGAATTGATACCTGATGTCAATGTGCTTCGACCGATCATGAAACACAAGATTTTCAGAGAGCTTGATGCAACTCTGATCATCACATAGAATGCTGGTCGCTTCCATCTTTTCCTTGAGTAAGTTCACAAGCAATTTCCGAAGCCATATGGCCTCACACGAAGCCGTGCTTGTTGCCATATATTCTGCCTCTGCTGAGCTCAGAGCTACATATTTCTGTTTCCTGCTGCACCAGGAGGTCATTCTTGATTATACAGAGTTGTCCACTCTCTTCTGATGCTTTCCCTTGCGTAGAATGCTGTGAAGTCTTTATCAATGTATTCTCCACCATTGTCTGATCGCAGTATCTTTATCCGCTTTCCTGTCAGATTCTCAACCATAGCTTTAAACTCTTTGAATCGATCAAAGACTTCATCCTTGGTCTTTGAAAAGTAGATCCAAGACTTCCTGGAATGGTCATCAGTAAAGGTGACGAAATACTTGGCACCACTAAGAGCTCTAGTGGACATTGGTCCGCAGATGTCCGAATACATTAAACCCAATGCACTCTTAGCCCTATTGCTGCTTCTATGGTATGCTGCCTTGGCAAACTTCCCCAATACGCACCCTCTGTAGACATCATCTCGCTTGGTGCTCAGTTCTGGAACTCCCATGACAGTCTTCTTGACAATTCTTAAAGCCCCATAGTGTAAGTGGTGTAAGTGCCCCATTCTCTTGTGCCATATTTCATTCAAATCCTTCTCATCAGTGCTGCCTATTAGCGCCATTGGGGATTCGAGCTGTAGCTTGTAGAGTTTACTGCTTCTAACTCCGATTTTTGCCTTCTCCATCCAACTCGGGTGTTTGACGTATACCCTTTTGCCAATGAAGTAAACGTCATAACCTTTGTTTTGAAGCTGCGACACAGAGAGTAAGTTCATCCCCAAACCAGGCACATGCAGCACATTGGTGACCCGAAGCTTATTACCAGCTATTGTTCGAAACACTATGGTACCTCTTCCAACAGGGGTACATATTGCCTTATTGCCCATGGTGATTTTAAAATTCATCTGCTCTTCTTGGTAGCTTGAGAAACATTCGCGTACTCCCGTCATGTGAACAGAAGCTCCACTGTTAATATACTAGATCTCTGGAGAAGAAGAGCTTGACACACAAGCAAATTCTTCTTCCAATCTGGATGCCAGAATAGAAACATCATGATCCATCTGCTCTTTCATGCTTTCCATTTTCTCTGGAGAACTGCGTGAACCTTTCCGAGTTGCTATTGCAACAACGTCTGATCTTCGTTCCATTGCAGAATCTCCACTCCTGTTACTCAATTGCAGTTCTGATACCATGTGAAAATTTCAATCTTGAAATACTGCTGCAGCGATGGATTTATTTCTCCTACTTACAATAAGTTATTTATAGAATTATTCCAGTAAATTTTGAAATAAACACTACTGCAGTAATCACCAAGTATATGCAGAGAACATAAAAGTAGAAAATACAAGCATAAGAATCAATCACATAGACACAGTTATTTTTGTACAATTGTCCTCGGAAAAACCCAATGTGGGAAGACTGGTGCAGTAGATGAGGGTTTATATTATTCTTCAGCAGTGAAATCTTTACAAGGAAAGTTTGACAGAAATAATTGAGAAAATTTCTTGAGATACACCTGACAGAATCCTTCTTCAGTACCCAGAAGAATTTCTGACACTTGAGGGAGTCACCAACCCTCCCTGCGTCACTCTGCGTCTCTTCTGCATGGCCCTCTGCGCAGAGCGAACGTATGCCCGTGCCACCACTGCGTGAGGCCTTTGCGCTGCTTCTGCAAGCTGCTTCTCTGATCTTCTGCTGGTTTCTTCCCTCGAACCCAGACACTGCTCAAACCCTCACCTTCTTTCACCCTACAATTCTCCCTTTGAAATCGAATTCTATTTCTTCAGAATCGACTTCCCTCAGGTTACTGAACGCTCGCTCGGCTTACTTTCCAAATGGCCCTCAAGTCTTCTTTTATAATCTTCTCGTTGACGAATCAATGACCCAGATTAGAAGTCCAATCAATGGCTAAGATTAAAACTTGACTGGATCTTCGTTTTCTAGAAGATTCATACTCTGTTTTATTAATACTCGTTAATTATTTAATTCCCTTAAGTTTAGACTTAGGGTCCTCATTAAAATAATTAATTATTTTAATAAAACACAAACGGAGTAGAATTTCCCGAAACGATTTCTGGATTCTTTAGAATACTGATGTCCAAGCCTCCTCACAAATTTTAAGACTTGAAACACTTTCCGATGCTACAAAAATTGACAATCTCCACTCTCCTCTTCCTCCTCACCAAGGTAACTCTCCAGGGTTTTCATCAAATCCACTAAAACCCACTTCTCCATCCTCATCATCATAAGGGAGCGCGATTCGAGAACGGATTCGAGGGGGGAGGGGGGCGCTTCTCCGCAACCTTGAGTGAATTTGCTCCTATGACCTAGCTGCCTCTATCCATGGATATCCATCTTGATCACGCCATAAGGAAAACCAGAAAAAGGAACATGACATACAACCATATACATATGCATCATAATCGTTGTCATATATAGAGGTCTGCCTTCCATTCTCAGGGGTCACTACCATGCAAGGTTACTGTCACTGTCTTTCATCAAGGTTATTGTTATGCAACAAGGTTATTGTCATAGTCATACATCAAAGTCTGTCATAGTCATATATTAAGGTCGTTGGTTATGCAACAAGGTTATTGTCATATTCATTACCAAATATCACTGTTATTGCCAAAACACCAAAGCCATACAATACTAACAAGAGACGCGAGCCACAAAGAATGAGTGTGAGTCATAAGTAATAATGCGAACCATAGGAAATTAATACGAGTCACATAGATGTAATGCAACCCAGTGTAATTTGGTGCGAGGCACATAGAAGCGATGTAATATTCCTGTTTAGCAATTATACTAACCGAAATATTAATTCTGGCCAATTTTGATAATATCACAATTTTGACTTGGGAAATGTGGATTTGGGAACCCACAAATAAACATAGGCGACTATAGGCCTCAAAACATTAGGCTGAGGAAAAAGTATTGCGGAAATAGGGGAGGATGGGCCCCAATGAGGATGAACTGCGACCCACATGAAGGCAACGTAGTCATTGGTGCGTGTTAGAGGCTAGAGGCACGAGGTGGGGACCAAGGGAACGTTGGGAAGCCTTGGATAAAAAGGAAGAATGAGGCTCATTTCTGTCATTCAGTCATCCATTTCGAATTTGTGTTTGACAGAGAGCATGCTTGAGCAAGAAGCCAAGTCTGCGAGTGTTGTTTAACACACCGGCTGTCTTCGAGCGGAGATCCCAGTCTCAGTTTCGGTGGACTTCGAGTGCTAGCCCAAGGGAGGTGTCTTGCCTTAGTTGTTCATTTCCAGCAGCAGAGACTTCATCCACAACACAGTTAACTCTTCAACATTGTAGTGGCATCTACAACAACGTAGAGGCTGCGCAGTCATTGAGGGGATCACTTTGGGAGCTTATGGAGTGAGTGGAGATTTTGGAGGAGACTTGGTGGGGAGGCTTAGAGCATTCTAACATGGATTTTCCAGGCATTTTGGTGGCCTTCAACAGTAGAATTCTTAGGAGGACCGAATTTCCCAGCAAACCAGTGAGCCAAGCCCAAGAGGGCCAATTTCCGGGGTTGAGCATTTGACAAGCCCTTGGCGGGTTATTGTGGGTTTTCTAAGTAGAGTACATGGTTAAAAGCCCAAAATTTTCTGAGCAATATTGCAGGCCCAAACAACAGATCAATCGGAGCAACAACAACATTTCTGGCTAAGGATAACACAAAGCAACAACCACGCAGTGTACTTTCTGAGGGTGATTTCCAGCGTGCCTTGACCAAGCCCGGCTGCCTTCGTTCCAACACCTCTATTGTACACATTTCTAGCAAATTAATAAAATGGCTCAACTCAATTAAATGGCTCAAATTGTGTTTTAATGGCGTGTTTATTTTTGCTTTTTGCTTAATGTCTTTGATGCTTGTTATTACTGTAATTTACCATTAGGAATATTACAATGGTAACAAAGCCATGATTTTGGCCAGCTGTGGAGTAGCCAATTAGATCAGGGAAGATTTGTGCATGTATACACAATGATGGGTTAAACCATATACAACCCATGGCACGAGGAGGATTTAATATGCGTGAATTCTTGACCTAGTTGATGAAGGTGTCGGACTAGATCTACCTTCTTCCTTACAGAAGAGACAGTAGAGATGCATAGGCCGTGGGGGTGCATCCATCTACACAGGATTGTGGGGAGCAAGTAGATACACCCAGTGTGATGCAGGGGTCACCAGTGTTAGGGACTTCCTTGACTGTGCCAGTTGACATCCTAGTGGAGAGAGTGGAGCATACCCTTGTAGTGCCATCCGTTGAGGTGGTGACTGGGGTTGTGTCCCGAGTTTTTGGGTGATAGTAGCACACAACAGATGGATGAGGTGCCAAGAGACGTATCTGTGAAAATTTATGAATCTAAGTTACAGAAATCCTACTGCAGTAAATCTGATTTGCATTACCTACTTGGCGTATTTAAATTATAGGTTATTTGTCTGAATATTTAGTAAAAATACTAATGCAAATACAGTGCATCGTACACAATTATACAGATCAAGTACTGAAAAATAAGTGACACATTTAGACAAAGGACACTTATTTTCTGACAAATGTCCCTGGAAAAACCCAATGCGAGAAAACTGGTGCAGCAGTTCCGAGGGTTTATATTATTAAGAAGTAGTAATCTGAGTACATCTAGGGTGCCTTAATCCGGCTCACCCAATAGAGAATTTCCTTGGTAGACAGAAAAATTGTGAGTTTTACCTCTCACTCTGCAAGTCCTGACTGATCTTGATCAGAAACTGGTGAAACCCTAGCTGCCTCTACGCAATAGATGTGTAGGCCTCCCTGGGTCCAGCTGAAGACTGAGTCACCCTATCTCTGCACTGATCTACCTCTCGGAAATCAATTTTCAGCCTTGCCGGCATAGAAACCCCAATCTCCAGCAATGTTTGGATTGTACCTTGGAGCCACTGCGTAGCCCCTACGTGAGTCCTGCGTGGGCCTGCATCACCCTCTTTGGGGTCTACGTCATCTCTCTTGGTGGCTACGTTGGTCCCTCTGCTGTCTCTCTACATTATACTCTTGGTCCTCCGACCAGCAACTGCTTCTGCCCCTCACTGCTACACTGAATCACTCAGATCTGATCTTCGTTCGAGCCTCTAGATTCAGACTCTATGTGTGTTCTCCAACTGACCCTCAAGCCTTCCTTTATACTTTTCTTGTTGATGAATCAACAACCGTGATCTAATTTCTAATCGAGGACTAAGATTAGAAAAGACTTGATCTTCGTCACTTAGAACATTCTCACCCACATGTTTAAATTAATTCACTTTAATTATTTAAATTCCCAAAGTTTTAACTTAGGCTGCATTTAAAATAATTCATTATTTGAATAACTTAGGCTCCAGGTGAAATTTCTCCAAACGATTCTGGGTCTTGGAGATCTCACGTGTTCCAGCCCCTCCACAAAGTTTCAGAGCTAGAGCACATTCGATGCTACCTAAAAGTCAACACTTCCTATTAGCGACGAATGTGCTCTAGCAATACTTCAATACTAGAAGCATCACCCTGATGCACGACATCGGTCCTTTACGTCGATGATGCTCGGTTGCTGCCCCTCATCCACTGCGCTGCTGATGCTCGGCTGGTGCCCCTCATCCACGGCGCTGCGGATGCTCAGCTGGTGCCCCTCATCCACTGCGCTGCCGCCTTTTGTACTACTGCCCATGACATTGCCACTTGTCACTGCCTCATCTATACTTCAACTCCCTCTCAAATGCCACATCATGCTGCCCATAACATTGCCACTACTAACTACTGCAGTGCAACTCAGTTGCCGAGAGTTAAAAAACTGAAAAAAAAACACCCAAAAACTGACATACTGGTCAATTTGGATACACCTCGATGCTAGAACTACCTCTGCTGCTAATCTGTGCTAACCCTCTGATGCCGCTGCGCTGTTGTTGCTTTGCATTGCGTTGCACCTCTGTGCACAACGCTGCTGCTACATCTGCTCTGCACTGCTTCAGACTTCGACACTCTAACTCTGCCATTATCACTCCATCATTTCTCACACCAATTGACACCAGTCATTTTGGTACTATCATTAAGGGCTCACGTAGCCGTATGTGATCCAAGAGTTTGGGCACCTCAAGGATCTTGCCCCTTACTGCAGTTCAAAGAACTACATATCAATGCCACCCCACCTCTTCTCTCGAGGCACATGAGCACTCATGGCACAATCATCATCATCATTGTCATCGTCCTTCGCTGTAGTAGCCTTTGAATCAAAATATTCTCTGCCCTTCTTTTTCTGAGGGCATTGTGTGGCAAAATGTCCCAATTCTCCACACTTGAAGCATTTGACCTTCGAGAGGTCCTTCTTCTTCCTTCTTTGCTGTCGATGTTGTCCCTTAGATGTGAGAGCCGCATCTTCCTCTTCCTCCTTCTTGATCTTGATCCCCGTACTGCTGCTTCCCGCCTTGGTCAACCTTTTGATCTCTTCTTGTCGAAGAGCTACCAACATCTCCTCCCAGTTTGGAAGAGCAGCTCTGCCCAAAATACCTTGGACAAAGGTTTCCCAGTCTCCCGTGACTGCAATCAGGGCAATCCTGACCATAAGTCCATCATCTGGTTTAGCCCCTACGGAAGCCAGCGGATCTCACATCGCTCGCAATCTAATATGGAAGGGGTCAATTTGTTCTCCCTTCTGCATCTGAAACAGTTTCAGCTGATTCTCAATCAACATTCTCCACTGGATGGAGGTTCCCTGGTACATAGTGGTCAAGGAAGTCCACATTTCCCTTGCTGTGTTCTTCTCAGCAGTATGTGGGATTACATGATCCTTGATTCCGTCCATGATCATGCGTTTTGCCTTTGCTTGAGCCTCTTTGTACTTCTTGAGAGGATCAACATTAACAATGACAACAACTGCATTCAAAACATGATCCTCGATGCAATGCTCATCCAAAACTGACAGGATCTTGGCCTTCTAGATGAAAAATTTGGATGCTCCATCCAACCTGTCCTGATCCCTCAGTCCATGTGTGGCCATCTCTGCTCAACAAGAAAATGTTGAACTGCTTCTCTTCTCCCTCTTTTGATGTTGCCACAACAAAACTCGGATCTGGGTTTCTTTGGCGTTAGAAACCTTCTAAGGAACAAGCTCCCTCTGAAAATCGATTTCCTTTACGGAAATCCTTTTGCCAACTAATGTCGAAACACTCCTTTCCGATCTCTCTTTGCTGCTGATCAGCACTGGATCTAAACTTCTTGGCAAGAAGTCTTTTGAGGCACTGTTTCTCTCTACTTTGCCACTGCCCCACTAGACATTGTTTTGCACCAACAGAAACAATGCCCCACTAGCAACTCCAGAAGAAAATTCGTACTGCTCTTCCAGCCACGGCAACGGAAAAATTTGAGGCTCAAAACCTTTGCGCTGGCCCAACAAACACCACATTGCCTCTGCTGTAGCTACAACATCACCCTAGCTGGCTGACGCAGGCTCTGCGTGAGCACCTCTGGTGATTGTGTTACCCCTTCCTATGCCTCTTTTTGGTTTAGCGCTGTCACTCAGGACAACTTCCTTCCCACAACAATTTTTTTTTCTTCGATCTTTCGTTGATGGATTCGACTCTACTTGATTTGCAACAGCTCTGATACCATGTGAAAATTTCTGAATCTAAGTTATAGAAATCCTACTGCTGTAAATCTGATTTGCATTACCTACGTGCCGTATTTAAATTACTAGTTATTTTTCTGAATCTTTAGTAAAAATACTAATGCAAATACAGTGCAGCCTACACAATTATACAGATCAAGTACTAAAAAATAAGTGACACATTCAGACAAAGGAAACTTATTTTTGGACAAATGTCCCCGGAAAAACCTAATACAAGAAAACCGGTGCAACAGTTTTGAGGGTTTATATTATTAAGTAGCAGTAACCTGAAGACTGCGTCATCCTCTCTCTGCGCTGATCTGCCTCTTATAAATCAAGTTTCAGCCCTGTCGACATAGAAAACCCAATCTCCAACAATATCTGGATTGTCGCTTGGAACCACTGCGCAGCCCCTGCGTGATCCCTGTGTGGGCCTGCGTCACCCTCTTTGGGGTCTGCGTCACCTCTCCTAGTGGCTGCGCTAGTCCCTTTGCTGTCTCTGCTGCCTCTTTGCAGTGTACTCTCGGTCCTCCGACCAACAACTACTTCTGCACCTCATTGCTGCACTGAATCACTAGATCTGATCTTCGTCCGAGCACTGCTCCATTAGAAGAATTCGATCTCAAGATTCAGACTGTGTGTGTTCTCCAACTGACCCTCAAGCCTTATATTCTTTTCCTGTTGATGAATCAACGATCGTGATCTAATCTCTAATCGACGGCTAAGAGTATAAAAGACTTGATATTCGTCACTTAGAACATTCTCACCCACATGTTTAGATTAATTCACTTCAATTATTTAAATTCCTAAAGTTTTAACTTAGGCTACATTTAAAATAATTATTTTTTTGAATAACTTAGGCTCCGGGTGGAATTTTTCCAAACAATTGCTGGGTCTTGGAGATCTCATGTGGTCCAGCCCCTCCACAAAGTTTCGGAGTTAGAGCACATCTGATGCTACCCAAAAATCAACAATATCCACCCTTGATGAGGTGCCAGGAGATACAAAGGTATTAGACGATGGTCGCACACAACAGTATTGTCAGTTTTAGGCCGACCTTCTAGCATTAAAAAGGAAGGCCACATCAGTACGAGAGGCTATTTTGTGGCAGAATGAGGAGCTGAAGGGCATGAGAGTGGTTTGTGCTGAGACAACGACCAAGCTAGCTCATGTTGGGGAACGATTGGATTCCCTATTGGTATAATTAGAGGGCACATTGGAGAGTTAGAGAAGCCCTCTTCAGGCATACGTAGACGGGGCTAGTTGCACTGTTGGATGACCTTTGGCCATTGGAGAGAGAGAGACAGAGCTACCTAGTCAGATCTCATGCGTTGACATGGATAGTTGGATGAGACGACCTGAATTGCACTGGATGCAACATTCGCATGTTGGGGTTGTTCTATGCGTGGGAGTTCGTGCATTCAATCCCGCTCTTGGTGTTGGATGGCGAGAGATTCTGAGTTGGCACCCTGTGGAGTGGGCTATGGAGATGGTGGTGGACCCGGGTGTAGCTCAGTAGGAGCTTCCAGGCATTGGGGATATCGGAAGCCCAAACAGGCATTGGGATCCAGGCGGGACTACCTATCACTTTCCAGGTATATCGGTTGACTACGACCTGGATGGTACAATTGACCTAGCAGTTGAGTGTGCACATTTGCTAGGGTAGTTTTGGTTAGCACCAGTGGCCAACCAGTTTATGGACATACTTCTTGAGTTATCTTGTTATGACATTTGTACACAGGGTCACGGGGTGATCAACATACTCTGGCAGGAGTTTGTTAGATTTGGTGGCATTGGCAAGCCACCAGACAATGCCTTGTATGGGGTTGGGGATTCTTCACCTTTGTGTTGCGCACATAGGTCGCGGAAGAGCAGAGTAGTGATGGCTTCACTACTGATACCTAGGGAGATTCACTTCTTGGGTCCCTCAGGGAGGATTTGGAGGGGAGATCCATTCATTGGAGACTATGGTAATGCGACGGTGGAGGGGATGGTACCAATCGGTTGCAGGATGATCCATATGGACACAACTTTCAGCCTTCACATCCAGGGGCATTAAGGAGCGTCTAGCATTGAGCAATGGTTTGTAGATGGGCATGGAGATGCATGGGGGTGTGTTGTAGTATGTCAAACTGCGTTGTGGAGTGGGAGTAACTCCCATCACATTGAATACATGCGAGGAATGACTAGGTGCAGTGACACAAGCGGGTCAAATGACGGTACAGGATGTTATAACTATAGCCGGGGGTGTCCAACGTTGTACAGGGAAAACTTTCGGCATACAGTGGCATTTCGAGGAGTACAGTGATACTTAGTGGTATGCAACGACACGTGATGCGACGCAGCAAGCTCTTGGAGCGTTGTCTCTAAGGAGACGTATGGACAGGGGTATTAGGTGTACCATGGGATGCAACTAACCTAGGATCGATGAGGACATTGTTGAGCATCTAGGGACACCATGTTTTAGCAGAGACAGGGCTACGAGGGGGTTATCAACAGATTTGAGGGGAAGAGAGTGTCGTGCAGAGGATTACTCTTGAGCATTCCGACAGACTCTTGATCATACACTTTGGGACATACCCACCCATCATTCTCCAGTGTTGCTTACAGTCGTAGAGTGTTTGGCTGTTGATTTTTGACACTCTCCATTTGGGCAACAGGGCGTGGGAGTTTCATCCTAGGCAGCTGGATGAGACAACGTGTGTCACGAGTCGGGATGAGACTCTCGAGTTGAGACACTTGGTAGGTGCAATACTTGACGGATACAGGCTTAGGGATGACGTGGTTGATTGATGAGGTAGCATATGTTCCACCCATGGGCTGACACTTAAGGGATGGTGGATGGTAGACTTTGTCTGCAGGAGGGTACCTAGACTCTGAGCAGTGTCCCGGCGTATCATCAAGAGTGGGGATAGCGGATTTCACTGCATGGTCTGGTAGGAGCAGGGCAGTTTCGCATGTGTGGGACAAACTCCTGATACTTGGGGTCCACCCAAGGGATACATACAGGGGTTCGAAATGAGGGTCAGACGGGTTCTAGCAGGCAGTAGTGCTGCGTAGTGACATTGCGTGAGTAGTGGGAGTTATGAGCTTCTAGTATGGTTGGGGGACCTAGGGATTCGGTTGGCGGGTGGATCACTCCACTTTGTGATGAGCAGGGTCATGACAGAGGATGGTCTAGTTCACCTTGGGTTTGAGACACGTGGGATCACTGAGGCCTCGACTACATGGCAAGGCAGACTTATCCTGTTGTTGCTTAGGGTCGAGATTAGCCATGGAGGGGTAGATATTGCCATCATGGAGATGCCCAGGCTGCCTGGCAGGATGAGTTTGGATCTCACAAATTTTTCACCACTAGGCCTCAGGAGAGGAGGATACAATCCACACACGGTGGGGAGTATGTCATAGTCAGAGTAGCACAGCGTCAACATTGTGGCACCACTCTGAGATTAGCAGGGGACCTGATTTTCATTGCTCATCACAACTCAATAACCTTGAGATTAGCAGGGGACCTGATTTTCACTGCTCTTCACAACTCAATAACCTTTAGGGATGAGCTGGCTACTACAGGGGGAGATCATGCATATTTTCCATTGGGCTTTAGCAAGTCACTGATGGAGTGGGGGACTTCATTAGCATGACAGGGGGGGCAACAAGATGATATCAGGAGGAGCTCACATGAGCAAGACACTATCTCTGCAGGGATTAGGTGGTATCTTTGAGAGTATACTCTTGGAGTGCATGGGATGGCCTACGTGGTAGGACAACTTCATGAGAAGTTGGATATAGTGCAACATTATCATGCTCCCCTACTCATTGGTGGTATATAGTGGACTACTGGTACTTAAACCAGGCAGAATAGTGAGTGGAGTGAGGGGGGTTTCAAGTTGGATAGGATGGCTTGGGATCTTGGTATTGAGGGACTCTTTCATGTCAGGACACTGCAGAGGTCAATGACGATTAAGTGGTGCATCTGGGACCCTGGCACATGTTTGTAGTGACAGTGGGGAGCGTCAACTATAGAGGATGCTTGTTCAGGCATTGCTTGAGGACAAGCAATTTTTGGTGGGGAGGATTGAAATATTCCTGTTTAGCAATTCTGTTAACCGAAATATTAATTTTGGCCAATTTTGATAATATCACAGTTTTGACTTAAGAAATGTGGATTTGGGGACCCACAAATAAACTTAGGCGACAATAGGCCTCAAAACATTAGGTTGAGGCAAAAGTATTGCGACAATAGTGGAGGATGGGGCCCAATGAGGATGAACTGTAGCCCACATGAAGGCAACATAGTCATTGGTGCGTGTTAGAGGCTGGAGGCACGAGGTGGGGCACAAGGGAACATTGGGCAACCTTGGATAAACAGGAAGCATGAGGCTCACTTCTGTCATTCAATCATCCATTTCAAATTTGTCTTTGACAGAGAGCATGCTTGAGAAGGAAGCCAAGTCTGCAAGTGCTGTTTAGCACACTGGGTGTCTTCGAGCGGAGAGATCCCAGCCTCAGCTTCAGTGGACTTCGAGTGCCAGCCCAAGGGAGGTGTCTTTCCTTAGTTGATCATTTCCAGCAACAAAGACTTCATCCACAATGCAGTCAACTCTTCAGCATCGCAGTGGCATCTACAACAGCGCAGAGGCTGCGCAGTCAGTGAGGGGATCACTCCGGGAACTTGGGGAGTGAGTAGAGATTTTGGAGGAGACTTGGTAGGGAGGCTTAGAGCTTCCTAACAAGGATTTTCCAGGCATTTTGGTGGCCTTCAACAACATAATTTCTAGGAGGACCGAATTGCCCAGCAAATCGGTGAGCCAAGCCCAAGAGAGCCAATTTCCGGGGCCGAGCATTTGAAAAACTCTTCGTGGGTTATTGTGGGTTTTCTGAGTAGATTCCATGGTTGAAAGCCCATAATTTTTTGAGCAGTGTTGCAAGCCCAAACAACAGATCAACCAGAGCAACAACAAAATTTGTGGCCAAGGACATCGCAGGGCTACAACCACGTAGTGTACTTTCTGAGGGTGATTTCCAGCTTGTCTCAAAGGCTATCTCCAGCTTGCCTTGACCAAGCCCAGGTGCCTTCGATCTAGCACCTCTATTGTACACATTTCCAACAAATTAATAAAATGGATCAACTCAATTTTATGGCTCAAATTGTGTTTTAATGGCGTGCTTATTTTTGTTGTTTGCTTAATGTCTTTGATGCTTGTTATTACTGTAATTTACCTTTAGGAATAATACAAGCGAGCCACTGTTACATATGCAAGCCATTGTGAGATGAATGCAATGCCACTGTTAGATGTGCGAGTTGCTGTGATATATATGCGAACCACCTGTAATAACAAATGCTAGCCACAGGTAAGAGTTCGAGGCACAAAGAATTATGATGGACAAAGAATTACGATCCACTGAGATACGTAATGCAAGCCACAGACATGAGCCATAAAATAATGCAAGCTATAGGAAATGAGCCACTGTAATGTATGATGCGAGCTGTGAATATGAACCCTAGAGATGTCTAATGCGAACCTCAGATGTTTTGATCTGAGCCACAAAATATAGTATGTGTGTCACAGGAATAGAGTCTCGATCTGAGCCACTGTAATATAGTATGCGTGCCACAGAGAGATATGTGAGCCACGAGAGTATTGATCTGATCCATTGTAATATGCGAGCCTCAAAAGAAGAATGCGATCCACAAAGATAAATATTCGAACCACAAAGATATGTATTCGATGCTTTAGAAATAACTGCGGACCTCAGAGATGATTACGAGCCTTAGAGAAGATACAAGTTTCTTGTCATCCAAGATGAGCCACAACGAATGGCTATTTATAGTTGTTTCGTTGTGCAAAATGACATGATATTTGGGGGTAGGCCAACTTCTGATTTTTGAGGCCGACTTATAGAGGAAAATCTTAATTTCAAATTTGCTCATAATAACATTTAAATATATTTTTCCACATGATTTGGAGATTACTTGCCCAAGCAGATATTGGCCACATTGAATAAGAGGAGCCAAACTAATAATAATATTTTCCTTTATCCAATTGAATTCTTCCTTTGGGGCAAGATGGGCTTTCCTTGGGGTAGTTGGGTTCCTATGGGGATATTTGTCCCTTACCTGCCACATTTTTCAACAGAGAGAGGGACACATATTCCATTGCTTGAGTGAAGCAACAAAACTCGTAGCTTGTTGACTTTAATTGTAAAATACACAAGAGGTACTTGTAGTAATAATTTATTAATAAAAAAATGTATATATGATTGATAAGATGATTGAATGATACAATGAGGCTCTGCTTATATACCTATGCAGGTGACCTTTCATGACTAGGCATGTCTTTTAGACATGCCTTTTTAGTTAACTAATCACTACTTAACCTAATCCTTATTTGACTATTAGTAATTGCACTTATTTTTATTTATTCTATTTGTTATGAATTATATTCATAACATTGCCTCCTTCTTTGAAAAGCTTTGTCCTCAAAGCTATATTCAATTTGTCTTCATCTTGCCGGTTGTCATATCGGTGTGTGGAACGAGACATCACTGATACCTTGGTTTGTATAAATTGCCAGTAATATTATTTTGGGTTAGTTTTTTTTTTTTTTTTTGGTTAGGTTAATATATATATATATATATATATATATATATATAGTATATATTAATTTTATGTTTCATTAAATATGTTTAATTAAAAAATATTAACCCCGACAATTTTTCACTTGGTTGGCGTCATATTATATACATATTTATATGTTTAATTATATGTTTAGTGTAAGTCATCCCGAATCAATTTTTTAAAACAACGTGATGTTGGGAGACCCGTCCAACTAGCGTGATGGTTTATGCAGCGTTTCGATTTTTTTTTGAAATAATGAACAATGTATACCACCACGAATCACCACCGATTATCAGCACCGAGCCTGATAGTTTGCATAAGAGATTTTAGGATTTTCAGAGTGGCATATAGCTACAGGTTTTCCATCTTTTTCTTTAACGGCGGCTCCAGATGACTGCCGCCAATTTTGGCCCTTCCTAACTCGACCATTCACATTATTTGAACCAGTCTCATTATTTCACACAGAAGCACTTAGTGGTTTTCCTAAATTTGGCGCTGCCCGATGTTGATGTTGAGGACGTTTGGTGCCAGCTTGTGTTATTATCTTTGGTTCATCTGATTTGACGTGGAAGTTTTTCTGCTCAATTGTGTTGACTAAAGGTAAACTCCCCTTACGTGGACTTCCACGACAAAGTGGAATACGACGTGACTTCTTGGGTGGAATACGACGTGAACGAGAATTTGGCAGGAAGGACTCAATAGTATGTGGACGACCACGTGGCCTTTTCTTAGCTTCAAAGTCAGCAACAACATTTTTACAGAGGCAACGTGGAAAGCCTGACATCACCGATTCGTCTAAGTCAGAATGCTCCATTACATCCTTTGAACTTGAACACCTCGTTAGAATCCAATCTGGAGGATTCTTGGTCACAAGATACCGATTCTTCCAAGTGCCTATGAAGTGCAACCTTGAATTCTTGAAATAATTTTCAACAAAATTGCCATCTCCCATCGTTAAATGTAAGGTATGATTACTTCTTGAGGGCCATGGTTGCGATATTTCCTTGTTTACTGAATTATTAGTACTCTCAGTGTTTTCCAGCTTTAAAATATGGCATCTTGTAATCTCATTTTCACTGCATGCATCCCTGTGATCAATTAGATGGCACTCTTCCTTCAAATTCAATGAACTAGGCTTTTGATGTGCACTATTTAACATTTGGGAACTTTCTTCAATACAAATTTCTCCTTCCACATTTGGTTCTTCATCCTCCCTTGTTTGTTGCAAATCAACTGCATTGGAATTTGACTTAACTAGATCAGAGCCCACTATTTCCTTGTTTACAACATCAGTTTTGTCATCTTCCTCAACAATTTTATCTATATCACTTTCATTCATGTCAAGATCAGCTTCATCTGGATCCTCATCTTGATCTATATCAACTTCATCTTGTTTTGTTTCTTTATTGTTGTTATCATCTTCCTTATTATCGATTTCCATAAAATTCTCTTTAAAAAGTGTTGTAACTTCTGCACATGTTTTTTTAAATTGTTGAAGCTTTTCTTGATTTTTTCTAATCTTCTCACTTTCTTCAGGATCTTCACGTAATGGCACATTGTACGGTAAGCTATGTTCATAGGCTTGTAAACTACGTTCATAGGCTTGTAAGACCATATTGTATGCCATGGCTCTGATGGCTCTGATACCACTGAAGCAACAAAACTAATAGCTTGTTGACTTTAATTGTAAAATACACAAGAGGTACTTGTAGTAATAATTTATTAATAAAAAAATGTATATATCATTGATAAGATGATTGAATGATACAATGAGGCCCTGCTTATATACCTATGCAGGTGACCTTTCATGACTAGGCATGCCTTTTAGACATGCCTTTCAATTAACTAATCACTACTTAACCTAATCCTTATTTGACTATTAGTAATTACACTTATTTTTATTTATTAGGAAGTGGGTTGTTTTAAATATCCGTCATGGGCTGACTAAGTTGTTTTTTGTGATATTCCCACTTAGCATTTTGCTAAATGAAATATCCAATTTTGTCATTTTTTCCATCATATCGATTTGTACTTAGGAAATGTGGGTAGATGGGATCCCACATGGTAGATTGCGGCTTTAGTGGAGCGTGGGGGCCACTTAGTGCGAATTGCGGCCCATAAGGGAACTACGCTCTCATTGGAGCGGATTCGGTGTGGGAAGTACGAGCTAGGCCCACATGGGCATTTTGGAGGCAAAGGAAAAAAAAGAGACTAGAGACAGTCACTTGGTCATTCATTCATCATTTCTGAAATTGCCCTTTGGCATAGCATGTTGAGCAAGTGCCAAGTCTGCAAGTGCTGTTCAGCACATGGCTGTTTCCGAGCGGAGATCCCAGCCCTTGCTTTGGTGGAATTCGAGTGCCAGCACAAGGAGGGAGTTCTACTTGAGTTCCAGTCATACCAAAAACAGTGAGGCCGTAACACATCGCAGAGGCAACTACAACAGCGCAGGGATTGCGCAGTGCTTGGTGGAGTCACTCCGGGAGCTTGAGGAGTGAGGAGAGTTTGGGGTGGAGACTTGGGAAACCTTCTAACAGGGATTGTTGACATTTTGGGAGCCTTTGGCAATAGATTTCATAGGAGGGTTTTTCCTAGTAGTAGAGCCACCCAAGCATAAGGGGGTCAATTTTCCGGGTTCAAGCTTTGGCCAAACCCTTCGTGGGTTTTTTTGGGTATTATGTGGGGAGACTAGGATTAATTTCCCAGAATTGTCTGAGTAGTGGAGAGGGCTCCAACAATAGACCTTTGGAGGCAACAACAAATTTCTAGGCAATTCTAGCGCAGAGCCAGGGAATCGCAGTGCTTCAACTGAGGAGGGTGACTTGTACTTCATTTTGGGCCAAGCCCAGGTGCACACATTCCAACACCTTATTTGTACACCCTTATTCAGTAGTAAAATGGCTTAGCAGTTCGAATTTGGTGTTCTGTGCATCTGATTTATATTTCTATTTGTGTGATTTAATGTCTATGCATGCCTGTTATTTACTATAAGATTTCCTTAGGGATATTACAGTGGTATCAGAGCTCATAGACTTGTTTCAGCCTGTGGGAGCAACACAATTTGTGACACCAGAAGACAAGCAGAACGTGACATACCAGCGGTCGAGGTATAGGAGTAGGGAAAGTCAGTTGGAGATTACCCCACATCCGGTGACCATTGAACCAGAGGTTGTGGAAACAAACATGGGGGACAATGAGGGAGATAAAATGAGCAAGGATGAGGAGTTTGCCCATCTTCTGTTGAAGGCAGTGCAGGATTTGTCTAAGAACATTGAGGAAATGGGCCATCAGAATAATAATGGAAACAAGGGGAAGTGAGTTCAAGGGGAATTCCAGTTGGGGGAAGGATCTGGGACTTCACAACACAATGCATCCCTCAATCCAAAACTGCTTGTTATTCCAAACACACCCCCTAGATCCACCATTCCCACAATCCTAACATTTGGAACTGAAGGGCAGTAGGACCACGAGGATGCACCTTATGGAGACTATTTCTTGGAGTACCGGTCCTATGGCCCTGATATGGAAACAGAAACTGAAGGCCATTAAAATGGCTGAGACTGATAGTGCTACAACATACCTCAAAAAGATCACTTCAGTGAGAGATGAGTTGGCAACCGTTGGAGAGAACATTCCACCCACTAAGTTGGTGATGATTACTTTGAATGGTCTTCCCAAGACTTGGGAGAGTTTTGTGAATGGCATTGTTGCACGGGAAAACCTTCCCAGTTTGGAGAGGTTGTGGGATGATTGCATTTAGAATGAGATCAGAAAGAACCATCTTGGGGCAGACAAACAGGTGGAGGAGGATGACAATGTAGCATTGTTGGCAAGAGGCAAGAAGGGAAAAGGAAAGAAGCAAGCTTCAACGAGTGGAGGTGGGGGCAAAGGCAAAGGTAAAGGTAAGCAACAAAACAAGGAGAAGGACTATTCCAAAGTCAAATGTTGGAATTGCCAGAAGTTGGGACACTATGCAGTTGTGTGTCCGGAGAAGAAGAACAAGAAGGGAAAGGACAAGACCATGGAAGTTTCTGCAGAGATAGAGGGCTTCTCAGAGAGCTTTGATTGGGAGTTTGGGTTCATAGCTTGTGAGGCCACTAGTGCAGGATCACCTGCCATACAGGTTCAGAGGGATTTTGCACTTCCCTCCACTAGCAGGGCATCTTCTGATATTTGGTATGTTGACGGTGAGGCTTCTCATTATATGATAGGAGTCCGGGAGTACTTCTCAGAGCTTTCAGAGAGTGGCATGGATATTGAGGTAGTACTCGGAGATGACAACATTGTTAGAGCAGTCAGTGTGGGGACATTGGCATTTGATGGGGAACCCAAACCTCCCTTGAAAGTGTCAGATGTTCTATATGTGCCTGGAATCAAGAAGAGCCTGATATCCGTATCAGCACTTGAGGACAGACGGTATGAGGTGTTGTTTAAGAGAGGGCAGGTGCTTATATATCCTAGGGGCACTCCAGCTGATTCATCTAGAGTGATTGGTGTGTGCCATGCCAAGGTGTACAAGTTCTCATTCCAGCCCTTGATGACATTGAGTAGTAGTACCGACAACAGATCTAGCAGTTCAAAGTTGTGTGAGATTTGGGACCACAGGATGGGGCACATGTATCATGGGGCTTTGAGGACATTGTGAGAGATCACCCTGTTGTGCCAAATTTCAGTTCTGATCACTTTGATGTGTGCAGAGAATGTACTATGGGGAAGTTTGCCAAATCCCCTTCCCCCAGCAGTGACAGCGGAGCGACAGGGATCCTTGACTTGATTCATACCGATGTGAGTGGTCAGATGTCTCATGTATCCTTGAGTGGCTATGAGTATTATGTGTTATTCATTGATGACCACTCCAGGAAGACCTGGATTTATTTCTTGAAGACCAAGAGTGATGTCTTCAAGCGATTTCAAGAGTTCAAAGCTCTTGTGGAGACTCAGACAAGTCGGAAGATCAAGGTCCTCAAGTCGGACAATGGAGGGGAATATACTCTTGGTGAGTTTATTGATTTTTGTGCGGAGGTAGGCATCATGAGGGAGTTCACAGTTCTTTACAACCCCCAACAGAATAGGGTTGCGGAGAGGAAGAACAAATCCATCGTTGGGGCTGCCAAAGCCATGCTTCATGATCAAGGGTTACCTTTATTCTTGTGGGCAGAGGCCTGCAACACTGTTGTGTACTTGCAGAACAAGAGCCCACATCGTGCTTTGGGCAATGTGACTTCGGAGGAGGCTTTTCTGGGAAGAAGCCTGATGTTGGTCACTTTCGTACCTTTGGGTGCATTACATACTCCTATGTTCCCAAGGAGAAGAGGACCAAGCTAGAGCCCACTGTAGATAAGGGCATCTTTATGGGTTATAGCGAGACCTCGAAAGCTTATCGGATTTACATTCTTGTGAAGAGGAAAGTTGTTGTCAGGCGGGATGTGAAGTTCGAGGAGGAGAGAGCTTTCAGGAGGTCATGAGAGTTAGTGTATATGAATTCACCAAACCGTCATGAGCAGCTGAGTCAGTCACAGGGATCCAATGGACAGGGATTCAGAGGTACATCGATTATAGTGTTAGGTCCATCAGTGAGCAATGGCTCTTAGAGTCAGGTGGGTGGTGCTTCGGGCAGCATGCAGAGCAGTCCGTAGTGCAATTCACAGGGTAGTCCACTGATGGACAGTTCACACGATACTTTGGCATCTACAGGCATAGGTTTAGGCATGAGGTTAGTTGTGTTGAGAATTTGGAGGGGTTACGGTTAATGCAAATTCTCTTCTTGATAATTACTTGTGAGCTTGCTTGTGTAGCTTATGTATTCTCTTAGTTAATCTTTCATCAAGTCAATTATCAAATTGCATAGGACACAAATATTTACGCAAAAGTCACACTTTAATTGTAGGAAGGTAAATCACAGATTTACCTTCCTTACATTACACTTCAAAATTCATCATAACCCTTACAATATTTGCACTGCATCCTTGTAAATATGCGCACAATATTCTTTTGCACCTGTCAGCAAACTAGCTTCATCAATCCGCAAATTTGTCCCTTGCTTTACCTATCCGACGTCTGTCCCTTGCTGTACCTATCCGCAGTCTATGTGTTCCTGTCCTTTCCGTAATATGTATCCTTCAATCTGCACTAAACTCTGTCCTTAGATCCGCACTTTTAACTGCTATACAACCTTAGATAGATCCGCAATTTTTACTTTGAGCCTGTCCGCTATTCTATTAGCATCTGCAATCCGCATTTCTTGTGTCCTTATATCCGCATTTGAATACCCTCTGAACTACGCAGTTTTTGTTGTTGGAACAGTCCGCAATTGCTTGGTTACAAATGAGCTGTACGTCAGGATATATATACGGCATGATTTCTTCCTTTTAAGCCGAACATACAACAAGATTGTAGGCCGACATTCCCAATGTATATAGGCTGACTTCATCACTAATATTCAACGTTGAATATGGGCTGGCTTGAGAGCTTGTCATGAGCCATTCTTTCACAACGTTCATGACAAGGTCTTCAATATGCATGACTCTAATTTATCATTTGAGAGAGGTGTTCTTCACGGTTTATATATCTTGACTTCCATCGATGTTTGAGAGCTGTTTGCTTGACTTCCATTTTTCTACAAGGTCTTGGAGCATGTATTTCTAGACTCTTCATATACGATACTTATTACATAGTCAATATGAAGACCGACCTAGTTACACTTTTCAACACTCCCTCTTAACTAGGGAGGTATTCATACAGGTACATGGTCACTTTGAAACTGAAGAATCTCATAAGAAGAATTGGATTGGTAATCGCATCTGTATAGCATGATATCAACCAACATTGTCCTAGTGCAAGGCCTTGACTAACAACCCCATCTCTTAACAAGACAATGGGCTACAATGCTGGCAAGACACATGACTTATAAACACCTTCGTCATTGTCTCTCCAAGGTACATACTCCACTCGGGTGTTCCCAAAGTATGACCTTCCTGGACTATTCTTCTCTTGGGTAGCTAGCCCTCAAAGAATATCGGTCCCCGACTACTCTTATCTTGAATTCCCTGACACATTCTCAAAGAGTATCGAATGCCAGATGATTACCCAATCCTCCATTCTATCTTCCCAAGACTAGAATGATGTGTCAATCTCTCCCTCTCAACCAAGGAGGACCTATTCCACAAGGGAATGTACTAATTCCTATACGAGGAATGTACCTAAGATCATTCTTAGGAATTACCAAGTTTCTTCCAAGTAAGAAACTTATCATCAGGCTCCCTCTTAACCAGGGACCTCCAACAACAATGGTGAGACACCCAGTTGCTCATGAAGAATTCTTGTCCTCGATGTCATGGATTTCGATATTGAGGAATCTCCAACTTTTAGCTTCATAGGGCACAAATCATCCATCACTTTCATCCTGAGTCATGTCAGCTATCAGAAGGTGATTCATCAAACTTCCTTATTTGGTCCACTGTTATGCCATGCTGCTTTCCTTTGAATCATCTCCAAGGATCATGCATCCTTTCTTATGATTAGCAGCCCTGCTCAAGTTCATTTAGATAAACATATACATATGAAATTTTAGCACAAAAGTTACCTTAGTGATGATCTTTCACCATGACATCTTCCTGTGAGTATCGACATCCTTCATACAGATTGACACATGCCCTAATGATATGTTTTATCAAGGGTCTTTTTACCAGACTTTTGTCAGAGTCTACATATCCTCCCAAGAGATCTCTTAGTCACATCTTCTTGGCTTTCGGATGATAACTGCCTTTTGACATGGTTGCATTTCATGATCTTCTTCCTCTCTGCACATTCTCGGGGACTTACACCCTTTCTAGTTTCTCATTCATATACAACCACCTCATATTCCATGAGGACATATTATGTTGATTTCATCTGTCCGTGCATTGAGAGATACTCTTCCACAGATCATACATCAAAATACAAAAATTCATTACCTGCAACCATATGCCATGACTTCACAACATCATATAAATATATACATACCTCATACCCTTTTTCCCTTGAGTCATCTTGTAGCAATTTCTCAGGAATGAAGAGCTTCATTCTCTTGGCCTGCTTCATCTATATCACATCCCAGAAATATGTTTCCATGATGACCCTTGCTCGTGATGACTGCTTTCCATTAGTAATGTTATTAGAGGTTTTCCCCTGGAGCTGATTTACCAGAAGTTCCTGCCATGCTTTGATCAGGATGCTACATTGCTTCCTATCATATAACCAACAGAAATCAATTCCTTATTCATAAGTTTGCGTGATTTTCCTTGAACTTCTTTTCTTCAGCTTCCTCCATTCTTTTCGATGATATGAGCTTCCTTTCTTTCTCCTATTGAGATTGTCCCTTTAGGACCATCTTTCTTGTAATGTCCATAAGTCTTCCACATTTCCCCAACAAATGTTTGAGTCTTTTATCCTTCAACACTTTTTGCCCTTGATCTAGCATATAGACCAAATGAGGTAATTTTCTTGTCTATTTGTTACGTTGTCCATCTTATCATCTTTTCTTGGTCTCACAGTTGAGATCTTATGAAGATATCCCTTCATTCTTTGATACCTCAATTTTGTGTAAATCGGGTCTAAGTGACAACCTTATTTATTACATAAAATAGTTCTTTCAGCTTATCTTATATTCTCTTGATGTCTCCAATCCTTCATAGGCTTTTCATGACTTTAATTTCTTCAAGGACTGTGCTTATCCTCCTCATGCAAGGATTCTTGATAACCCAACCAGCGTATAGATCTCCCTGCAAAAACAAAGTCATTTAACCAAATTTGATTAGAGAATGAAAGATATTTACTTGATAAGTGAAGATAAAGTTTTCAGCTTGATTTCTTCCATGGTGGTTGAGAAAGATGTGTTAGTGCTTTCTCTTTGAATGATCTTCTTCAAGGGTAAGGATTAGATCTTTGTTGTAATGATGATAAAGCCTTCTTTTGGTTTTTTATGTCTTTTGCTATTTTTGTCATGAAACACAGGTCTCATTTTTGGTACTGAAATCGTTCTTTTAAGATAGCACTATATTGTTGTGATTGCACTGTGAGTTCTCCAAGGTTGCGGTGTCAATATATACATGTCTTTGTTCCTTTAGTCATGAGGTGGCAGTATAGATATGACTTGATCCTTTGATGGAAATATAGAAAAGGTTTTACACTATGATTTTGTGACAACTTGAATATCTCAGTTTGTAGTTATATAATACTTCTATCTGAAATAGTATTTTGAACTCCCTCTCTAAGATATCAAACTTGATCTTTGAGATATCAAACTTGATCTCTGAGATATATCAAACTCTTTTCTGTTCTGCAATTGCACCGAACTTGTTTTATGAAGTTGCACTGAACTTGTATTACTGAAATTGCATCGAACATGTATCTTTGCAATTGCACCGACCTTGTATCAATACGACCAAGCTTGTATCTCTGCAATAGGACCCAACTTCTTCTTTGTAATAGCACCAAACTTCTTTTCTCTGAATTTGATCTTAGACAGTAACTTTTATCTAATTCCAAAATCTTCTTGCCAATAAGGTGATCTTCTTTTACCATGGCTCTGATACCATGTTGAGAATTTGGAGGGGTTATAGTTAATACAAATTCTCTTCTTGATAATTACTTGTGAGCTTGCTTGTGTAGCTTATGTATTCTCTTAGTTAATCTTAAATCAAGTCAATTATCAAAATGCATAGGAGACAAATATTTACGCAAAAGTAACACTTTAATTGTAGGACAGATTTACCTTCCTTACATTACACTTCAGAATTCACCATAACCCTTACGATATCTACACTGCATCCTTGTAAATATCCGCACAATATTGTTTTATACCTGTCAGCAAACTAACTTCATCAATCTGCAAATCTGTCCCTTGCTTTACCTATCCGACGTCTGTCCCTTGCTGTACCTATCCGCAGTCTATGTCTTCCTGTCCTTTCCGTAATATGTATCCTTCAATCTGCACTAAACTCTGTCCTTAGATCCGCAATTTTAACCGCTATATAACCTCAGATAGATCCACAATTTTTACTTTGAGCCTGTTCGCTATTCTATTAGCATCTGCAATCCGCATTTCTTGTGTCCTTATATCCGCATTTGAATACCCTCTGAACTACACAGTTTTTGTTGTTGGAACAGTCCGCAATTGCTTGGTTACAAATGAGCTGTACGTCAGGATATATATACCGCATGCTTCCTTCCTTTTAAGTCGACCTACAGCAAGATTGTAGGCTGACATTCCTAATGTATATAGGCTGACTTCATCACTAATATTCAGCGTTGAATATGGGCTAGCTTGAGAGCTTGTCATGAGCTATTCTTTCACAACGTTCATGACAAGGTCTTCAATATGCATGACTCTAATTCATCGTTTGAGAGAGGTGTTCTTCACGGTTTATATATCTTCACTTCCATCGATGTTTGAGAGTTGTTTGCTTGACTTCCATTTTTCTACAAGGTCTTGGAGTATGTATTTCTAGACCCTTCATATACGATACTTATTACATAGTCAATATGAAGATCGACCTAGTTACGCTTTTCAACAAGTTGGCAGGCCTTCAGGAGTTCAAGCTTCTGATGATGATGAGGATTCTTTCACTCCGATGGGAGAAGTGTGCTCAGGGAAGAGGAAGCACAAGTGGCTTCAAGACACCTTGCGCGAGGCCACATCAGTTGTTGGGCCAAGGGGATAGGTTAGAGAAAGTAAACCACCTGAGCAGTTTTGTAGTTATATGGCATTGATCACTAGCATCGTTGATTCTGAGCCTTCTAGCTATGAAGAGGCAACTAGCCAACAGGTCTGGAGAGAGGCCATGTAGGAAGAGTATTCTTCTATTATGAAGAACGATGTTTGGGAGGTAGTGATGAGGCCTGAAAGTAAATCAGTGGTTACTTCCAGATGGCTTTATAAGATAAAGCATGCTGCAGATGGCAACATTGAGAAGTTCAAGGCTTGATTTGTGGCGAGAGGGTTCTCATAGGTAGAGGGAGTTGACTATGAGGAGACCTTTGCTCTCGTATCTCAGTATACTTCCATTCACTCCATTATATTGATAATAGCAAAGATGGGTTGGAAGATCCACCAGATGGATGTGAAGACCGCATTTCTCAATGGCTTCATACAAGAGGAGGTTTATATTGAGCAGTCGCAGGGCTTTGAGGTGCATGGGAAGGAGTCCCATGTATGTAGATTGAAGAAGGCAGTCTATGGCCTGAAGAAAGCTCCTAGAGCTTGGTACTCGAGGATTGATACATACTTGCAGGAGTTGCGTTTCACAAAGAGTGATGTTGATCTGAACCTATACTTCATTGTGGTGGGTGAGGAGCCTCTCATTCTGGTGTTGTATGTGGATGACTTGGTCATTACAGGTGCAGAGAGTCTCATTGAGGGTTGCAAGAGAGATCTTGCTTCAGAGTTCGAGATGAAGGATATCGGCTTGATACATTACTTTTTGGGATTGGAGGTGCGGCAGGAGGAGGGGCATTTCTTCTTGGGACAGGGGAAGTACATTGTGGACATTCTTAGCAGATTTCACATGGAGGATTGCAAACCCATGTCTACACCTATGATCACTAACTGGAAGAAGCTTCACGCTTCAGATTTCGAGTTGGTGGATCCTAGTTTGTACAGACAGCTGATTGGTTCATTGATGTATTTGGTCAACACTCGACGAGATATATGTTTTGCAGTTAACACGATGAGTCAGTTCATGTGTGAGCCCAGGAGGGTGCACTGGGTGGCTGCAAAACACATTCTTTGTTATGTGCAGGGGACAATGGATTTTGGTCTGGATTATAGACAGGGCGATGGAGTGAGACTGGTAGGGTACACTGATTCAAATTGGGTAGGTTGTGCTTCTGATAGGAAGAGCACATTAGGGTGTTGTTTTTGGTTGGGTTCGACAGTTGTGTCGTGGTTTAGTCAGAAACAATAGTCAGTTGCATTGAGCTCAATGGAAGCAGAGTATATGGCTGCTAGTTTGGCTAGTTGTGAGGCTATATGGCTTCACAAGATGTTGTTTGGTCTATTTGGTCGGGCATTGAGACCTTAAGTGATTTACTGTGATAATCAGAGTTGCATAAAACTCACCGAGAATCCAGTTTTCCATGACAGGTCAATGCATATCGGGATCAAATATCACCTCATTAGAGACTATGTCCAGAAGAGAGCTGTTAAGCTTGAGTACATTTCCACAGATGAGCAGGTAGCAGACATTTTCACCAAAGCCTTACCACTGGGCAATCATATCTACTTCAGAGACAAGGTGGGAGTAGTGAGGAACCCTTTCCTCAGTAAGAGGGAGTGTTAAAATTTAGGTACCAGAGGACAAGTGGTTCCCTAAGGCTTTGATCTTTGGCCTAGGGAAAAGTGTCCAAATATATTTGTACTTTTCTCCTTAAGTGACTTTATAAGTGGTGAAGTCAAATCTAATTTTAAAGTGACTTTGTAAGTGGTAAAGTTACATTCTAATTTTAAAGTGACTTTATTAAAGTCAATGAAAAATTAGAAAGTGAAAAAGTGACTATGGAAATAAAAGGCTAAGTGGGTCTTTGTAATATTCCGAATAATGGGTTCCACAAGTTTTGAATTCAAGGAGAATGACAAGCTGACTGGAAGGGATGACTTCCATGCCTGGAAGATGATATTAGATCTCAAATTGGAAGACCATGATCTCTTGGATCATGTATTGGGTAAGATTCAAGAACCTCCATCCAATGCTACCGCTGCTGCTAAAAACAAGTATAAGAAGGGGGAGATCAAAGCAAAGCTGATGATCAGGGAATCCATACATAAGAGTCTAGTTGCCTATATATCTGAGCTAGGCACATCCAAGGAGATGTATGACAAATTGATCCTATGTTCAAAGTAAACAATGTGAACCAAGTGCTATTCCTCAAGAATAAATTGAAGAATATGAAGAAGGGCCGGATGAGTCTGTTCAAGCTTACTTTTTGAAATTGACCGAAACAAGGAACAATCGGCTGGCTATTGGGGAGACAATAGCTGATCGTGAGATGGTTCTCACCGCACTTGGAGGACTCCCATATGAATGGCAAGTATTCACCACTACCATTCTCAATAACAATACCATTCCTAACTTTGACGAGCTTCTGTCTAGATGTATGCAAGAAGAAACAAGAATGAAGGAATTCGATAATGACAGAAATGCTGCTTATGGTGCTCATTCTCGAAAGAAGAACTCTGGTGGTCCTAAGGACAAAGGAAGAACAAGGACTCAAGAAAAGAAGGGTAAGTGTTTCACTTGCCATAGGCCTGGTCACTATGCTAGAGAATGTCCCTTCAAGAAGGATTCTCCCGATAGTGATGATAACAACAACAACCTGAGGAATGGGAATCGAAGAAACGACAGATCTAGAGGAAAGAGGAAGGCTCCCTTTGGTGGAAACAATCAACCTTCGAAAAGGTCTAGAAACTCCAGGTATGAGGAGTCTAATGCTGTTGATAAAAGAAATGAGTATATTCTTGTATCTGCTCTCTCTGCTACATCTCCGCCCGACACTATGGATGTCTGGCTGATCGATAGTGGTGCCTCAAGACACATCACTGGTTTCAAGGAAGCACTCTCTGACATGGTTGAGAGGGATACCAATCTAGAAATTATCCTTGGAGATAATGCCACGTATCCCGTGAAAGGGACAGGGACTGTGACCCTCCACTTGTCTCAAGGACAAGTCCTACGTTTGCAAGATGTACTCTATGTACCAAAATTGAAGAAGAACCTTGTGTCTGTATTAGCCATGGAAGACAAAGGGTTCAATGTAACATTCTCTGATGGAAAGGTGCTCATGTGGAAGAAGAGCTTCAAGGAAGCTATCTCGATTGGTTTTAGAGTTGGTACACTCTACCAGGTTGGAGGAAGTCCGCTGGGAGCAATGACTTGTGATACTATCCAACAAACCGAACTATGGCACCGAAGGTTTGGACACCTTCATTACAAGGCCCTTCCCGAAGCAAGGAAGGTGGTGACAGGGATGCCTGACTTTGGAAATAATCATGAAGGTGTATGTAAGTGCTGTGCCGAAGGAAAGCATACAAGGGGACCTTTCCCCTCAAGTGTCACAAAGACATCTGATATTTTGCAACTGGTCCATTCTGATCTATCTGGTATGTTGCCCGTGACATCCCTGGGAGGATGTTCCTACTACATGACATTCACTGATGACTTCTCTCGCAAAACCTGGATATACTTCTTGAAGAAGGATGAGGCTTTCATGTGGTTCCGTACCTTCAAAGCCTTGGTGGAAAATATGACCGGAAAGAAGATCAAGATTTTGAGGACTGACAATGGCACTGAATATGAGTCAAATGAGTTCAAAGAATTTTGCAGAGAAGCTGGCATTAAGAGGGAGACTACCACTGCATATACTCCTGAGCAGAATGGTGTTGCTGAACGCAAGAATAGGACTATTGTGGAAGCTGCCCGTGCCATGCTATGTGACCAGGGTCTACCGAAGTTTCTGTGGGGAGAAGCCGCAAATACTGCTGTGTACATTCAAAACCGATGCCCTCATTCCGCTTTGGACTCCAAAACTCCCGAAGAGGTTTTCTCTGGTAAGAAACCTGATGTCTCACATTTTAGAATTTTTGGATGTCCTGTCTATTTTCATGTGCCGAAAGAAAAGAGAAGTAAGCCGGATGCTACTGGGAAGAAAGGAATGTTTGTGGGCTACAGTGAGACTTCTAAGGCATATAGAGTCTATGTACCTGGTCAAAGGGAAGTAGAGATAAGCCATGATGTCACTTTTGACGAAGATGCCTCCCTGAAGAAAGTAGTAGATCTTCCTAGATCTGAAGAAAATCATGAAGAAAGACCTGGAAATCTGGAAGAACCAAGAGAGGATGACAATGCCCTGATATTGAAGGACCAATGGACCCTATTGATCCATCTCCTTCACTGGGAAAGAGGACCATCAAGAGGCTCAGAGATACCCTCGAAGACAAGCTGAGGACATGTCGTCTGGTAAGATATCTGGTGAAAGCAAGAGGCCGTGCAGATACCATGGGTATCTTCGTTTGGGAGTACTATTTAAAATAACCAAACCTCGGGATCTTTTGAGGAAGCCGTAGCATCAAGTCTTGAAGGATGCTATGCACGAAGACAGGAGTCCATAATATTGTAGAATGACAATCAGATGTGGTCCCGAGACCGAAGGACAAATCAGTTGTCACTGCGAAATGGCTCTACAAGATCAAGCATGGATCTGATGGAAGTGCTGAAAAGTTCAAGGCAAGATTTGTTTCCCGTGGCTTCTCTCAAAAGGAAGGAATAGACTATGATGACATATTTGCACCCGTGGCACGATATACCACCATTCAATCAATCATAGCCCTTGCGTACTGCTACGCAAGGAGGGAGTCTTCATCAGATGGATGTCAAGACCGCTTTTCTGCATGGTGCAATAAAGGAAGAGGTGTATGTAGAACAACCTTTGGGGTTTGAAGTCCAGGATCAGGACACTCATGTTTGTAGGTTGAAGAAAGCCCTCTATGGGTTGAAGCAAGCACCCAGAGCTTGGTACGAGAGGATGGATAGTTACTTGATGAAGCTGGGCTTCACTCGAAGTAATGCTGTTTTGAACCTTTACTTCAAGGTTGTACAGGGGAAGCCTCTCATTCTAGTGCTATATGTGGATGACCTCTTCCTGATAGGTGCTGACCCTCTCATTCATCAACGTAAGAGGGAGCTCGCTGCTGAGTTCGAGATGAAGGACCTAGGACTGATGCACTACTTCCTAGGCTTGGAGGTCTGGCAGAGACCTGGAGAGATTTTCCTTTCTCAAGGAAAATACATTGTGAAACTTCTAGAGAGATTTGGCATGGTGGACTGCAAGTCCGTGTCAACACCAATGGAACTCAACTTCAAGAAGTTGAGTGCAGCGCTGCTGGGCCTATCTTGGCCAATCCTACTGAGTATCGTCAACTCATAGGAGCTTTGATGTTCTTAGTGAACACCCGACCGAATATATGTTTTGCAGTGAACACTTTGAGTCAACAGATGGTTGAGCCTCATCACTTTCACTGGGTTGGTGCCAAGAATCTTCTGAGATATCTTCGGGGCACGATAAACCATGGGCTGAGATACACTGCCGGGAGTGTGACACTCCGTGGATATACCGATGCCGATTGGGCTGGCAGTGTGGTGGATCGTAAGAGCACATCGGGATGCTGCTTCAATCTTGGTTCTGCTTCGATCTCATGGATGAGCAGGAAGCAGAAGTCAGTGGCTTTGAGCACCGCTGAGGCCGAATACATTGCTGCAAGTATGGCCTGTTGTGAAGCAGTTTGGTTGTGAAAGCTCTTTAGTGAGCTGTTTGGACATGTGCTAGATACCACTGTGATACTCTGTGATAACCAGAGTGGGATTCGTATGACTGAGAATCCTGTGTTCCACTACCGATCCAAGCATATTGATATCAGGTACCACTTTATTCGGGATATGGTACAGCGAGGCGCCGTAAGGCTCGATCATATAGGAACTGATGAGCAGGTCGCGGATATTCTCACTAAGCCCCCGGGGAAGGTCAAGTTCCTAACCTTCCGTGAGAATCTTGGAGTCGTGGAAAGACCCTATGATGTGGGTCCTGTTGGACGATGAGCTCTGGGAGCTCTGGGGGGCTTTGGGGATAGCTTCTCGGAGCTATAAGCACTCATAATGCTTCTGCCCCACCGTTGTGATTATTGAGCTGGTTTGCCTCTCATTTATCTGTGCCCCGTATGCATCCTACCCATTGAGTTCAGGGCTCATGGGAAGTACCTCTCATTTGGCCAATGAGGTGGGAAAAGCTAGAGACTAGTAGCAAATACTGATGGACGCATCAGAGATTGCCGTACTCTATCTAGGATGGCACGGTCCAACCACTTGATCTGGGATCAAGTTTAGTGAGGTCTGGGACCTCTGCCTGACTTCGGGTCAGATGAACCAACTTCGGGTTGGTTGGAGACTCTTTGTGAGTCTGATAGAGGTTTCAAACCTCTGGGCTGAATATGTCAGTCGGGGGATGATGTCTTTGTGATTGACCCACTTCTGTTCTGAAATAAAGAGGCCAGCAAAGCAAGTTACGGCGGGATGACGCACGATGTTTGATTGCACTGATGGATGGAGTTCTCCCTAGTTGAGAGGGAGTGTTAAATTTGGACAACTAGGTCCTAAACTCAGCTGGGAGTAAGTTTGGTTAGAGGCTAATATTTTTGTTGGATTCCTTCGAAGAGGTAAAATCCATATAAAATATATCTTAATCCGATGATGTAATATTTAGATTAATTAATTTGACAAATTATAAGGCGCTTACGGTTTCACACCCCTAGCAAGATGTGTCACACACCCTAATGATGGACATAACAGTGCAAAGGAGAGATGCACAACAACTCAACACACATCTTCTCATCCGATTTGTTCGAGCTCCCCCCTTGAAGATCAAAATGATAAGTCTTATAATGGGGGAGGGCAGACTCAAATCCCATCAGTTGAAGAGAAGGACGACCGCAGTCAGGCTCTGTCGAAGTTTGACCAGCCGCTGACTTTGGTCAAACGCATGGTCCGACAGGGCTGAAACTTGTTGGAGAGTTCGATTTTGAGAGGCCATACACATTGGCACAGAAATCGAGGTCAAAGGGTTGACCAAACTATTGCTGCGTTGAATTTTAGCTTGCTGCCCTGCGTTGACTTTTCTGGACAACGTTGACTTTTCTGGAGTTGACTTTGGTTGACTCGATAGCTGATTGGAGGATTTTTGTGACACATTCTGGGTTGGCTGATCAAGGAGAATTGATTCATTGATGTATTTGGTCAACACTCGACCAAAGATAAGTTTTGCAGTTAACACAATGAGTCAGTTCATGTATGAGCCCAGGAGAGTGCACTGGGTGGCTGCAAAACACATTCTTCGTTACTTGCAGGGGACAATGGATTTTGGTTTGGATTATAGACAAGGAGATGGAGTGAGACTGGCAAGGTATACAGATTCAGATTGGGCAGGTTGTGCTTCTGA